>JAHUXG010010350.1:0-46651 GCA_020740815.1 Sciurus niger | reverse complement strand
TGATCACAGCAGACAAATGGGGTAAACGGCAGGGGATCGATAAGCAGCAAAAACTGCCTTACCAAGAAACAGATATCTTCTGCTTGAAACCAGAGTTATGGAGCAACAAGGAATGCAGACTCCCTCTAATCTGCCATCTTGGATCCTCTAACTTTATTTTGTATGTGAAGTATTTTTATTATAATGTGCTTTGGTGTGGATCTGTTGTACTTTTCTGCACCTGGTGTTCTATAATCTTCTTGTATTTGATTTTCCATTTTATTCTTCAGGTTTGGAAAATTTTCAAATATTATTTCATTGAAGACATTCATTTCTTTGGTTTGTATCTTTGTGCCTTCCTCAAATCCAACAATCCTTAAATGATCTTTTCATGATGTCCCATGATTCTTGGAGGTTCCATTCATAATCTTTTACCATCTTTCCAGTTTGCTCTACTTTATTTTCAAGATTAAACATTGTGTCTTCATTGTCTGAGATTTTGTCTTCCACAAGATCTAGTCTATTGGTGATGCTATGTATTGAGTTTTTTATTTGGTTTATTGTTTCTTTCATTTAAGTATTTTTTTCCAGAATCTCAGAATCTCAATCTCTTTATTGAAGTGCTCTTTCCGTCTTATATTTTCTCTTTTAACTCTTTATTGGAATGATCATACATTACCTGAAATTGCTCTCTTATCTTTTTTTCATGGATCATTTTAATTATGTGGATTCTAAACCCATTTTCTGTGATATCTACTGCCATGCTGTCATTCACTTCCATCCAAAATCTTGCTGCACTGTTTTAGCTGCTTCTCAAAGAAATGCCTAGTTTGTAATAATGCTCCTGTGAAATGATGGCAAGTCACGAGACAACTACATTTTCCAAGTGGAATAGGTTGGCATCTAGCCAGTTGAGATGAAGGACATGGAGACTCCAGGCTCCTTCAGGAGATGGCACTTGGTTTTTCTCACCAGGGGTTGCTTCTAGGCCTGAGGAGTCTTGGGTCCTAATGAGTATATGCTGTGACATCCTGGCCACTGTGCAGATCCCTGGTGATGTTGCAGAAAGACAGAATGACAGCAGCATGTATCTTGGTGCCCATGGCAACCAGCGAACTTTTGGTCCTGGCCCTTCCTGACTTAGACTGAAGAAAAGCCTGGGCTCAGCTGTGATATTAGGAGGGAAGACCGAGGTAGGCAGCCTCAAGGGTCTGTTATTTGCAAGGCATACAATGCCAACTTGTTCACCCACTGGAAGGGGAGAGAGTGTGTTTGGGGCACAGCATGTCTGACCTGAGTGTTCCAGCTCCTTCCTGGGCAAGTACCCCTGCTGAAAACTGACAGCCCACATTACCCTGCAGGCCTGCTAAGTGATGCCATCCTTGTTCAACCTGCACCACTCATGCTGGCCATTTGGTGACACCTATTCTACTATAGCCTGTTGGTTCCCACCAGGTCTAGTGGCCAGGGAAGTCATGGAAGCATGTTCAATCACTTGATCGATGATCACTCAGCAAGGCACTGGACCCAGTGGCAACTGACCTTGCACACATCTCCTAAAAGCCTGGGCTCACCCACTATATTGCTCAGTCAGGGAAATGGCCTAGGACCCTCACAGACACATGGAGTGATGGATGGTGAGAGTTTCAGGCTGTGGTGACTCCCCTGCGGCTCAGTGAGTTAGGTGATGATTGAGTTGAAAAAGCATAACCGAACTCTTGCAGGGTTCTCCTCCTTTTCTGCAGTGCTCAAGCAAGTGACAACTCAAACCTGTGATGTTGAACTTCTATTCTAGTTGAAAGTGGGTGCCTCCTGTGCTCCCTATAAAGAAGAGAAGGGATTAAGTCATTTAGCATGTGTGATGGAGGCCAGGAGGAAGCTAGCACACACCACTGCCAAGTCCCACTACATTTGCTACTGCCCTGCAATTAGTTTGCCCCCAGAAAGTTTCTTGGCCCAAATTTCCAAGGAGACTTCAACTTACCTTTAAATGCACATATATCTGGAAAATCTGCCTTGGCATAAGGGTTCATCCTCTTGAAATGACTTCTGCCTCTCAGACACAGGCCCTCTGTGATGATGCCCAGGATCTTTATAGCAGGTCCTGGAGGATGCAGACTACAGGTTAGTGTCATGTCCTTGTGCAAAGGTGCTCATGATGGATGAAGCAAGCACCTGCTAGTGATGTGAGGAGCACATATTTCCAGTGCATAATATCATCTTGACCCATGCCTCATGCTGAAAGATCAGAATTGTACAACATTTCAAATCTTAGTATTGAAGAAATGGAAGCACTGTGGACTTTTCTTTAGGGCATAAACTGCAGAAAGCTGTTGGAAATAAAAAGATAAATTCAGTGAACACATACTAAAATTTTTTTCATTGCTAATGGTCTGCAAAAATAAACCTATTGACTGCTGAGCTTCAAAATAATATAACAAAACAGCAAGAAGAAATTGAGAGATTATTTGTTAAGCAAAGATAATCGCTGACAGTAACTCAATTTGCAAAGGACAAGAATGCCTTTGAAATTCGTGGTTCTCTCCTGTTGTTTGCAATGGACAGCAGATTACAAGTATGCTGATTTTGCTTGTCCTACACATGTAGGACATCAGGATGAGGAAAGAATTTTCTTTCACCATACCAGCAGCACCAAAGAACCACAATTTATACAAGGGTAGAATTGGAAAGCCAGTTCTGAGTGACAGCTCTCAAAGTAAATAATTACCTCATCATCAGAATTTAAAACATAATAATTCACTACTAAAATGCAAAAATGTAGACCTAATATGGTTGAAACTTGAATTTAAAAAAACAGAAAATTTTAAAGAAAAACTAAAGTTGTTACGAGAATAATGGATCCTAAAACATTTACAAAATACAAAATATGTTTTCTTTTCAATGGTTATATGCACCATAAAGATGTTGCATGCCTAATATCCCTGATTTACTTCTTTAAATGTGAATTTTCCAAATAGATGTTCTTGAGTGATGCATACCCTTGAAAAACCAATCCAAAATTTACACAAAACCATGAGAAAGATGAGAATACTGCCTCCTAAACCCAATTCTACACAGCATGGCTTCAGAATATCCATCAAAATTTATTCTACTGTGATGTACAACTAATATTAAGTAATAAAAATGTACTAAAATTAGCTAAAACACTATAAAAATGTTTCATTAGAGTTGTGACTGGACCTACACCAAAACAGGGAAGCAGGTTTTAAATATCCATTGTGGTTAATGAGTGATAGCAGAAGAAAGTAAGATTATTTATTCATCACAGACTCACTCAATTCCTTTAAGGAAAATAATATCTTCCCAAACGAAAGCAGAACACAGTGAGAAAACATAGTGCCAACAGCAACTCTCTTTTTTCATCACCTCTAGTTTTCCCAGCTGACCTTTAGTATGGCTTCCATTGCATTCAGGTTTACCATTCCAATCAGTGGATGTTATACTCCTCCTGTGCTTATTTTGAACAGTCATGTCCCTGTCCTAGGGTTGCCCTAGCATTTGCAGATGGGTCTTATTACACTTCTCAGAATGGTTGAAGAGCAGAAGGACCACTGGAACTTGCTGAACATTAGGAGGTAGTGTTCCTCTTTCTTATCCAAGATCTTGACCAATGGAGTAGAAATGAGACTTTCCTTGCTTTGGGAAGCCACACAGTCATCTTTAAGTCACTTTTCAGGTTGTTCACATATCCATTATTTTTCTCAGTATCCACCTCAGCACTGGCCATGAAGAATCACTTTAGCTAAGAGACTCTGCTCCTCTATTTCCATCTTCCAATCAGGGTAAGACATATTGGGTAAGGGTCTGTGCTTGGACTGTGTAAAGTCCTCTATGTGGCTGGCCCACTATCTCAGAGCAGGGGCAGGACTTGGATGTGTGGTTTTCTATTGCATCTTGAAGACAAATCCATTATTTTTTTTGTCTTCCTCAGGACTACTGGCAGTCTTGCCACCTGCCTCATTCTTTCTATAGCTCTCCAGTGTATGGAAGTTGGAGATGTTCTGTAGCACAGGGCATTGCTGATATATGGTAGCTGTGGTCCACACTAACTGAACCAGTAAGATCTGGAAACATCTGATGACTGCTCATTTCAAATAACACAACTGGCTTCCTGAGTGGCCTGCTCAAAAGTCTATTCTGCCAGGTTTGGGTAAATAGGGCTGGGGGAATCAAAGAACTGCATCAGAAAATTCAGAGGACTTTGATGAGAGAGAAGATTCAGATGCCTGCCTTTATAGTCAGAAAGCAGCAAAAGTGAAGACTCCCTATATGCCCATTTGGGGTCTTACTACAGAGTCTAGTAAAATCGTGCATGGAGTCTAGTAAAATCGTGCATGGTCTGGGTCAGAGTGCTGATGAAAGAGGAAGAGGCTGTGCTCTGGTGACCCCAGGAGGCACAAGTTCCTAGACAGAGGCCTGGGAGGGGGCCTGGAAACTAGGTGCCCCTGCATATTTCAGCAGGGCTGAGAGCTAAACTTGGCACAGCCTTGAGCTGAGGCATGATCATCATGGTAGGGTGGGCAAAATGCTGGCTAAAGAGCCCAGCACCAGGTGGCCAACAGAAAACCAGCACAGTGGGCCAGGATCAGGGATGGAGCAGGCAAGGGTAAAGGAGGGAGGGAGAAAGAGCAATGCAACTGGAAGCCCAGTGGTGACAGGGATGTGGGGAGGGTGGATCGGGATGTAGTTATGCAGGATTTGTACTGGGGAAGCCTGCAGCAAGGTTTTGTAATGTGGTTAACTTTTTGAATTTGTTAACTACAATTCTAAGCCCCCACAATATATATGAGAATTACCTTGCAAATTGTACACATTTAAGAAATATTAATGATAAGTTTTATGATACAATTATGGATATCACACATAAAAATGTGAAATCAATGACATGACACCAGAAGAAACAATATAGTAATATAAAAGACTACAGATCAAACAGATTGTCTTATTAAAAACAACATCTAATGAAGAATCAGCTCATTGCTGCCTGGGTTGCTGTAATTAAGAACCAGACTGTCCAGTGAGTGCCAAGAATTCCTACAACATGTACACAAACTCATGTGAATTTACAGTTAGCTCCCCAATATTTTAAAGATACAGCTGAATTCATGCTCCAAACCATTCATGACAAAGCAAAATTTATTTGAATATATGATTCAAGAGACCAGACACTAACAGTGACTATCTGGCTCAGAACTATAGTCCCAGTGACTAACTGTTTTTGGTAGTTAGTTAAGTAACTAAAGGAACAAATGAAGAAAATCACAGATAAAAGAGAACACTTTGTAAAGCTTTGATTAAAGACAAAGGTCTTAGACTGGATACAGTAGTGCCTTCCAATAATCCTAGCAGCCCAATAGGCTAAGTCCAGAGGATCACAAGTTTGAGGGCAACCTCAGCAGCTGAGTGACAAGTTGTCTCAAGCTAAACAGTTGAAAAAAGAGAAACTGTGGATGTAGCTCAGTGGTGAAGTACCACTCGGTTCAATCTAAGTACAGAAAGAGAGACAGAGTGATCAAAGAGAAAGCAAATGAATGAGAAGTACCAAAAAAAAACCACAAAGAATGTGCTAGTTTTTCAAAAAATGAATATGGTGCCTGTTATTAAATCTCTTAATTTAGGGCATTCCTCTGATAGCCATAAACACATAACTAAGGAGATTCCTTGATTTGTTTCAAAACATAAATTTATTCCCATTTAATATAAACATATATATATATATATATAAAACATAACTAAGGAGATTCCTTGATTTGTTTCAAAACATGAATTTATTCCCATTTTATATAAAAGTAACATGAAAGAAAAATTTATCCAAAGATAATAGATATGTGTTTTATAAACTGAAAATTTCCAGAAGAGATGTGCAAGTAATCCATCAACTGGGAAAATGAAAAAGAAAATTATTAAGTTTATATTAGTCAAGACCAGGGAAAATATCATATATGTTTCAATCATTGCCTACAAGCCAAAGAAACAATTTTCTAAAAATAATATGAAATATAAGATTCCATAACAGAAAAATGTTCGGTGAAATGTAGTACTTTCTCCTTGTAGAAATAAAGAGAAAGCAATTATATTAATTCTTCTGTAAACAGTATTTGATTTTATTTAAAAACATTAAAATCCATCAGATTGCTATTTCCTAAGATATCTTCACACAGCCCTTGTAACAAAATGATTCATTAAGTATTTAAAGAAAAAAAATGTCCAATTATATAGAATATAGTATACTGAGAGTCTTTCAACATACGCATAAATCAGGATGAATGTAAAATAGCTAAACTATGCTTAGTTGCTCATCAACATGTATGTAAACCTACATGAAGAAACTTAGCTCTGAATATTCTATCCCTTTGCTTTCATCCATACAAAGCATGCAGATGATGTATTTCTTCCTATCTCATGTTTTAATTGTAAAGCATGTATGTGAACTCCCTGTTTCATAATACAGATTTTCTCTCTTTTTTGTCATGTTTCAAATTTATTTATCTTTGGAAATTGAATAATTATCACAAATGTCTAATTCAGCTAGAGATTATCATTAACTGAAAGATTAACATAGGCTGAATGTTTTGAAAATTAAATAGCTTGAGCAATTATTTCCTGTAGTAGGTTGAAGATCAGTGATGGATGACAAGTCTAAGAGCAAAAGGATTTCTTAACCTTTATACTTAATTAGAAAAAATTACTTAGGAAATATGTGATATTAGAAGCAAATGATGCACTAGGAAGTAGGGTAATTCATAAAAATATGAGTAGGAATAAAGTTAAAAAGTAATTTAAAAGGAAAAATAGAACAGAAATGCATACATACAATACTATGAAAACACATAACTGAAATTTAAGTTCAAATATTTTGGTGCTATGAAAACATAACTTTAGTTCACCTGATCT
Source organism: Sciurus niger (assembly GCA_020740815.1). Taxonomy (NCBI): domain Eukaryota; kingdom Metazoa; phylum Chordata; class Mammalia; order Rodentia; family Sciuridae; genus Sciurus; species Sciurus niger. Next base: position 39,757 of record JAHUXG010010350.1, on the reverse strand, counting down.
GTTTTCCATACCAAAACTACCCAGGATGGCATTTTAACTGAGATTTAAAAGCTTGTAACTATACTTGAACCTCATTCATCTTTGCCTTTTTTTATGTAATTGAGCATGAGTTTCTTGGTGATTGGTAAACATTTTACAAACTGAAAAGAAAAAAAGAAAGAAATTTGGAAATGAAAAGCACCATTCCTCTTATAACAATATATACGATCTGCCAAGAGAACTTACATTTCTTAATTGGTTTGGTAAAAGGAGTGGTATATTTTGTAATTAGTCATCTATAGTCTTTCTCTAGGTCTCTCAATTTCCCAGCAAAATCATTCATCTACAATGAGAGGAAAAGACAGAGCTGAAGTCTATGGCCTTCTCTCAGTAGAACCAACTGCCTCATAGGTATCTATTACCATGGCCTTCTTTAAAGTCCCAAAAATTCATTGTGATTTTGTGTGAACGTAAGAGAACAAAGCATTATATTGTATTCCTCCCTGCCCCCACTTTTATAACCTTATATTGAAACTTACCTGAAATTTATCAAGAAAATTTTTAAAAATTATTTTCAAAATATTTTATTAATAAACAATTATTTTTTGTAAATACATCAGTTACTTGCTCTTTTCTTATAACAATATATCTCCTAGTACTTTGAGTGATTAATGGTAAGTTAATCTTTCAAAGTCCCTTGTGCTATACCTTCTAGGAGGGAGCAGACAATAAAATTTGGGGAATCCAATGAGGTTTCTAATTTATATAGCCACTCATCACAAGTTCCCACCTTGTATTCAAATAGTCCTATTCTGCCATCATCAGGATTGAAACCCTCACCTAATAAAACTGAATTTAAATAGAATATTTTCTCATAATCAAGAATAAGTATTTAGCTCTTTTTTAAATACCAGCAGCCCAACATCCTGTGCCCTTATACAGAATTATTCCCAGGCACCACCATTCTCTGCCACCACTTTCCACACTCCCCTCTTATCTACAGGAGAATAATTGACTACACCACAGAGCTGGGAAGTCTCTATGTCAGCTCATGGCACTGTCAAAGAATACAGGTATCAGGACATCCCCACTTTAGAGATTAGGAGATCAGGGCTCAGAATGTGTTAAACATCCTTCATAAGGCCACTGGTCTTGGAAGTTGTGGAACCAGAACATAAAAACAAATCTGAACCAGAACATAAAACCAAATCCAGTCTCCAAAGGTGTGTTTTAAAACATTCTTGGTCTATCACCTAACTAATAGTCTCCCTGAGGTAAAAAAAAAATTATTATAGACCTTGAGAAGGAAGAGGGTAAACAGAAAGGATGAAGACTTCCTGTTAGCACCTCACAGAGGCCCTGCATTAATCAGTTTGAGGCTGAGTTTGGAAGACTTCCTGTCTGCTCACATCTTCTAGTTTTTTCCACACATATTTATTTCCACATTGCTTTTGTAATTTTTGAACTTGAGTTATTTTTGTTAACTTATTTTTCTTAAGTTACCTTACCTCTTATAATTACAAGAATGTATTTAAAACCTCAGTGGTTTATGGTAATTTTCAATAAAAATGAGTATCATTTGCCCCAAATAAAAATTGACTTCAAGTCCTATAGAACTACCAAATTAATTACCAGTCATATGTGCACCATTCAAAATCATTCATCTGAGGCATGGTCTTCAGACTCAGTTTGGAGAATTGGAGCTACTAGGTAACACCAGAACACAAATAACCCCTGTGATCTTCTGCCACAGTTATCCAGGCACACATTCAATTTCCATTGCACTCTGAGAGCAGCCAGCAGGCCAGGGAAATATCCTACCCCAAATGTAGTCAAGTTCATACACTTCAAAACCAGATTCCTGGTTCTGGTCACTGCATCCTCAGTTTCCAGCCACATATCCTTTTAGACGTGATATAAATCAGAGGTCATTGTTCTTCCCAGCACCTTCTTTGCTGACCATTGAGTCATGTCATAACTCCCAATTTAACTATTGTGTGATTATTGCTTGCTAAGAGATCTAGGAAGAAGAAACCAGGATTTCACAGTGTCCCCAGGAAGTAGAGCAGTACTAGACTGAGCAGTCATATCTTTTCCCACTGTCCTCCTGTCCACCTGCTTCTCAAATATCTGCCAGAGACCTATCTCCATGGAAGAACAGAAGAGACATAAAAGGAAAAAAGGGCATTTGAGAGCATGCAGAAAAATGCCCTCAGTTTACAGAGAAGCAAGCCAGCCCTGAGGTCCTTTGTCTCCCCATCTTGCACAACCAGCTGGGGCACAGCTATATTGAATCAATATCCCCAGAATTCTGGCACATGTTTACCATTTATTCAACTGAAAATATTCCAACCACAAATTACACACTGAGCTCCCAGTTCCAAGGACAGATTATTAACCCTTCACTCTAGAATAATCTAGTTTCTGTAATATGACAATGCAGTCACAATTATATTCTCTCACCTTAGAGGTTAATCACATGATCTGCTTGACTCTAATGATCCTATAGAAATAGAAATCACAGTTTGGGTCACCTAAAAATAACTAAAAAGCCCACCCACCCCACCATCCTCCTGAAGACTCCAAGATTTTCTATCCTGTGAAGGGGGAAAGTTTTATGTAACCACTTAAACCAGATGCTGTACAAAAACTAAATTTTACCTTCCTTAGAAAGCACTATGGAGTCATTGTGTCTTTCAGCAGTCAGGATGTGGCCTATTCCCTTTTCTCTCACAGTCAGCCACTCAAAGAAGAGGGGAGGCTGTTTCCCACCATCCAAGATTCAGCACAACTGCACGAGAAAGAGAGCTGAGTAGGGGCAAGTGACACAAACTGTCTAAGGGGGCAAAGATCTGAACCATTCAAGGGCCAACCTTCTGCCAAGGAAACAGGATTCCAAGGAAGATTGGTCTTGTTGGAAAGGGATGGGAGACAACAGAATTTCTTCCCCAACCAAAAATCCTCTACACTCACTCTGGTTTTATTATTTTTGGGTAAGATCTTTAAATTTTACAGATAATTTTCATATTAGCTAAAAACTAGAGGAAACTAAATATTCTAGAGGAGCAGTATGGCTGAATCAATTGTTACATTGTTCCACAACTCTTATACAGACTTAAGAATGATAGTTGAAAATTTGGTAGTCTAGGTTCGATCCCCAGCACCACAAAAAAAAAAAAAAAAGAAAATACTCAAATGTAAAAAAATAGAAAATTGCACGTATGATGAGATTGCTACTATTCCATGTGATGATGTAGTTGTTGAGCAAAAGACTCAAACATTCAACTATTGTGCTGCTAGTAAACTTGTGGGTGGTGTACAGAAATTTAAAAATATGTGACCACATTAGACTCAATGTCCTCACTTAGAGCCTCAGAGCTTCCTGGGACACTCAACTTTCTCCTGCAAACCCTACACAGCTACCACTGGGAACTAATGTTAGGAAGATCATCTAGGTGTACCTAACCTGTCCTGCCCCATGGAAGGTGCTATGCTAAGAATAATGGCACTGGATATTTTGGAATCCAAATCATATTGAGAATTTTCCCCTAAATATTCAGAATTGAAACAAACATTCACATGAAACTGAATGTGTCAATGTTGTCTGGGCATTGAGAATTGAAACAAACATTCCCATGGGACTGAGTGTGTCAATGTAGTCTGGGCATTGAGCCCTGACCCTGAACCATCCAGGGTCAATATTCACAAGTGAACCTTTTGCTTCTGACTGGTCCTCTAGCATTTTAAAGGAATTCAAGTGTACTAGACTATGCTGTTAGCCACTGCTGCAGTTCTCTGAATCTTTCTCTCTCTCTCGCTGTTGCCTGACACTTCTCAGCAGGACCCCACAGGGGAGTTCCTTCATCAGCACTGTTGAAATTCATGTTAATATGTGACTTGTTAACACTAGGATAAAACCTGAGCCCTGGCCCCCTTACTGTCATTACTTCTTGTTCAGACTGATACTTGCACTGGCTAGAAAATCCTAGGAGACTTTGGGCCATGTCAGACATGCCCAAGAGTCTGTGCCAGCCTTCAACTCAGCACCTAGCCCAATGTGCCAAGAAGGAATGGCAGCAAAATTAAACCTCAATTAGCCAAGTGTGTACTGACATCAAGTTGTGACTCACAAAGGAACATGGCACACCATGGCTTGGAGGACTTTGGGCATATTTGTTACCAGTCTAAGTTTGGTTTAGCAAGGGAAATGGTCTTTAGGAATATGTTCTTAGTTAGGGAAGTGGTCCATTCCGTATATCAAGAACTCAGGACCAGAACTGGCTCCCATTGTCTTACACTTCATGGGGGAATGTAGGGCTTCTGGTCCCAACATGTTGCATTTTCTGTTGGACCTCTTGGTCTATTACCTCTTCTTACCCCACATCCATTTTTCTCATCATCATGGTCAAGACAGCTGTGTACTGGACATCCATGAAATCATGGGTATGTGCCTTAACTTCCTAGTCAATCTTTCAAGAAAAACATATTTTCAATTTCAAAAATGCAGCAATGGGGCCTCTGACAGTCACATAATATCCTGATGTGGCCTGATTCACTCACATAATGCCCTCTTTATAATCTCTTAAACTCAATGTGGCTTCTTACACTGATATGCTACAATACACTGACCTCTGACATAATATCCTTACTTGGCTTCTGACACTCTTACCATGACCTATCACACATAGCATTTTCACTGACTTCTGACAGTCAATTAAAGCCCTCACTGGGGTCTCTCACTCTCACATATTATGCTCATTGTGACATCTGACATTCACATAATACCCTACTGTGGCTTTTCACATTCACATAATACCCTCACTTGGCCTCTGCCTCTCACAAAATATCTTCACTCTTATGTTGACATTCATACAATACCATCACTCTGATCTGAAAGTCACATAATATCACTATGACCCCTGCCATGGAAAAAATATACTCACTATGGCAAATGATGGTCTTAAATATACTTAAAATATTCATGTATATCCATATATTTATTCAGAATAGGCCCAGAGATTGAAAATTTTTCCTAACTGTGACCTCTAACATTTACAAAATATCTTCTCATTTACAAAATGTCTTTTACATATTATACTCACTGTCACATGAGTTACTCACATAATACACTCATTGTGATATCACACATTCATATAATACCATGCTGTGGCCTCTGACACAGAATGTCTTCAATCTGTCTTTGACATTTACATAATTCCTTCATTGTTACCACAGACACATTATGTCCTCATCGTGACCTCAGACCTCACATAATACCAAAATTGTGACTTCCTACACACATATTATACTCAGTGAGGTCTTTCAATCTTACATAATACCTTAAATGTGGCCTATGACACTGATATAATATCATCACTTGGTGTCTGACAATGACATACCATTCTGAATTTTATACTCACATAGTAAAATCACAGTGGCCTCTGACTCTCATAAATTTTGCTCACTGTTTTCTCTGACACACACATATTACCATACTGGAACTTCTGATTTAAAACAATCAAAGTGACCAACAATACACAAAATACCCTAATTTGGCCTCTGAACTGACATAATATTCTCTCTGTGAACTCTGATCCTCACATATTATACTCTGTAACCTCAGACAGATAATTGCCTCAGTATTTCCACACTCACATAATACCTTCAGTGTTACCTCAGGCACTCAAAAAATACCCTAAGTATAACCAATGTCACTGATAAAATACCCTAATATAACATCTAATACTCAAAAAATGCACTCACTGTGACTTCTCACCTCAGATACTAATATAACGCCTGCATGTGCTCTCTGACACATAATACCAAAAGTGTGGCCTATGACACTCAGAATATTCTCATTGGGGCTTCTGATACTCACCTAATACCTTCACTGTGCCTATTGTCCATTACATAATGCCTTCATTCTGCCCTCTGACCATTACAGATTATCCTCAATGTGCAGTTTCACAATATTTTCACCAGAACTCTGACATTATATAATTTACTCACTGTGACTTGAACACTCTCATAATACCTTCATGTGGCCTATGTCATTCACATAATATCCTCACTCATCCTTTGATACTGACATAATATCTTTACTGTTCTTGTGTCAGTCACATAAAACCCTTACTGTGGACTCTGATCACACACACACAAAATTCTCACTATGACCTCGGGCACTCACATATTCCTGTAACATGGCCTCTGTCACCCACTAAATATCCTCACTGTGGCCTCTGACATGAAAACAGGATAATCACTATAATATCAGACATATAGTAGTCTCCTGTGGCCACTGACACTCACATAATACCCTCATTGTATCCTATGCAATTTGCATAATATCTTCACTTGGCTGCTGACTCTCACATAATACCCTACTGTGTTCCCTGACACTCACATTAAACCCTCATTCTGTCCTCTGATGCTGACATAATAACACAGTGACATGTGTCACTCACATAATTTCTTTAGTGTGACCTGAGTCACAAGCCTGATACCCTCAATGTGTTCTCTAATTGACATCATATCCTCACTGTGGCTTTTGATGCTCATATAATTATCTCAGAGTGACCTCAGACACAGACATAATACACTCATAGCATCCCTGATATATGATATCCTACCTAGGGCATCTGACACTGCAATGAAACCCTCACCGTGGATTCTGGAATTCATATAATTGACACTCACATAATAGCATAATAGTGGCCCCTGACACTATTACAATGACTCACTGGGCTCTGAAACTACATAATATATTAACATGGCCACTTAAGCTAACATAGTACACTCATTGTGACACTGAACACTCATTTACTATCCTCACTGTGTCCTATGACACTGACATAATATCCCATTTTATCCTCTTACCTTCATTTAATAATATGAATATGACCTTGACCACTCAAATAATGTTCTCACTTTGACTTCTCCTCTGATACTCACATAATACCCTTACTGTTGCCTATGACACATTATATTCTCAATTGATCTCTGATGTTTATATGATAACTTCCATGTGGCCTCTGACATTCACAAAATGTTCTCACTTGGTTTGTGACTCTAACAAAATACCCTCATCATAACCTGTTACATTCATAAAATATCCACACTATGGCCCCTGATGTTGAAAATGTTTTCTCAATATATCCTTTGACACATCATATCCTCACATTTTCTGTGTCAGTCACACAACACTCTTTGTGACTTCTGATACTTCTATATTACCCCCACTGTGAACTCTCACTCTCAAATGATACCCTTACTGTGACCTTTGACACTGATTTAATACCCTCAGTGTGGCCTCATATTATATCCTAAGTATGACCACTGACACTCATATTGACACACTCACTGTGGCCTGTGATGCTCACATAATACCCTCATCCTGAATTATGACTCTCACATTATAACCTCATTTTGACCTCTGATGCTGATATAATATCCTCACTGTGGTCTCAGAGACTCCCATAATAACTTCTCTGGGACCTCTGACACTTATAATACTCTCAGTGTGACCTCTGATACTCATATAATAACCTCATTGTGATCTCTATTCATATATAATATCCCTTCTTTGACTTTTGACTCTCACACAGTTCCCTCAAAATGGTCTCTGACACTCACATAACACCTTTATTGTGATTTGTGACACTCAAATATTATCCTCAATTGTTCCTGTCACTCACAAATTTCCTCACTGTGACCTCTGACACTCAGGTAGTAACCTCTGCTTGACCACTGATGCTCACCAAATACCCACATGGTGACCCCTGAAGTTGACATTGTACAATAAACATGACCCCTTATGCTCACAAAATACCCCCATAGTGACCTCTGACACTGAAAATATATCCTTCTTGTGACCTCTGTCACTCAAAAAATACCTTCAGTGTGACTTCAGGTACAATCATGATACTTTTACTGTGGCCTCTGAAACTGACATAATAACCTCACTCTTTTCTCTGATATTCATATCTCCTCATAGTGGCTTCTGAAACTCACATAAAACACTAAGAGTGACATAACAACCTCACTGTGACTGCTGACACTGACATAATATAATTATTGCTTCCTATGATACTCACTTTACCTCCCTGTGCATGTGACACTCAGAGAATATCTTCACTGTGATTCTGATAGTCACAAAACATCCTGACTTGACTTTTGACATGCAACAATATCCTCACTCTAACATCTCACACTCACAAAATAAGCTCATTGTCACCTGTGACATTCAAAAATGTTCTCACTTCCCCTTTGACACTAACATCATACCCTCAATGTGACATTTGACACATTATACTTTCACTCTGACCTCTGACACAAATGTGCTCCATTGGCCTCTATCACTGACATGATACCCTCATCTAACAACTCACACTCACAGATTACCCTCACTGTGACCTCTAACCATTACTTAATACCCTCCCTGTGGTCTATGACACTCATAAAATATACACACTGTGGTCTCTGACAGACACATAATACCCTCCTTTGGCCTCTAACTCTGAAATAATATTCTCAAAATGATCTCTGCTACTCACATAATAACCTTAGTGTGACCTCTCTCTCACACATAATATCCTTATGTGGCCTGAGTCACTCACAGGATACCTTCAATGTATCCTCTGGCTCTCACATAATTCCTCTTCTGAGACCTGTGACACTCAAAGAATATCTCATTGTTCTTTTTTAGAAACTGAAATGATACCTCTGTGACCACTCTTACTCACATTATGTCCTCACTGTGATCTTTGACACTCACATTATTTCTGAAATGACTTGTACACTTTCATAATATCTTCACTGGTCCCTCTGACACTCACATAATGTCCTCACTGTGATCTCTTTTAATCACAACATACCCTCACTGGGACTTCTGTTACTTATATAGTTCCCTCAGTTTGGATTATGATATTCACAAAATATCCTCTCCAAACTCTGACACTAATGTAATATTCTCACTTTGACCACTGACACTCAAATAATAACCTCACTTGATCTCATTCATATTATGTACTCAATTTGACCTCTGACACAGACATTGTATCCTTAATTGACCTCTGACACATAATAACATCAATGCTACCTCTGACACAAAATAAGTGTACTGTGACCTCTGGCACTCACATAATACCCTCACTGTACGCTCTGACACTCACATTAATCCCCAGTTCTGGTCTCTGACAATCACATAATATACACATTTTGACCTCTGACCCAGACTACTACCACTCCGGTCTCTGTCACTTACATAATATCACACTGTGTTCTTTGAAAGTCACATAAATATTTTCACTGGGTCCTTAACACACATAAAATATCCTTTGACCTCTGACATTGACATAATACCCTCATTGTGATGTCTGAAACTGATATAATATCCTCTCTGTGAAATTTTGCACTCATAATGTGATCATTTTGGTCTCTGATACTGACATAGTATCTTCATTCTAACCTGTGATACTCACATAATAACCACAGATTGGCCTCCTATACTAACATATTACATTCAATGTGACTTTTCATGCATGTAATACCTTTTTGGGACCTGAGACACTTACATCATGCTTGCAATGTAGCCTCTGACACTCATATAATATCCATATTTGGTCTCTGATATGCATATAATAAATTCAATCTGGCTTCTGACACTCACATAATATTCTAACTGTGACCTCTGTCACTCATTTAATATACTCACCTTTACTCACGATATTCACATAATATCCTCATTTGGCATCTGACACTAACAAAATGTCATCACTATTACCTTGAAACTCATATAATACCCTCAATGTAGCCTCTAATTCTCTCCAAAATACCTTCAATGTGGCCTTATACACTCACACAGTATAATTGTCATCCCTGAAACTCACCTAATACTCTCACTATGACTTGGGACACTCATAATATCCTCAAGCTGTCCCCTGATGTGACTAAATATCCTCACTGTGGCCACTGACACCCACATAATTTCCACAGTTTTGTCCCTGTGATTGACAGTATATCTCAACTCTAGCCTCTGACACTCACAAATTATCCTTTCTGGGACAGTTGCCACTCACATAATATCCTCATTTTGTTCTGACACACATATAATACCATCAATGTGGTCTCTGACACTTATATAATATACACAATTAAACCTCTGACACTTAGTACCCTCACTCTGGCCTCTGAAACTAAAAAAATATCATTACATTGACATCCGACATTCACATAATATCCTCAATGTGGCCTCTGACTAATAAGATACCCGCACTGAGGCCAATAAGACTCACACATTTCACTCACTGTAGCCTCTGACACTCACATAATATCATCACTCTTACCACTAACACATAATATTCTCAATGTGACCACTGTAACCACTGTCACTCATCGAGTGTCTTCTCTGAGTTTTCTGACTTTCAGTAAACATTGTCTGGCCTCTGACACTGATTCAATGTCATCAGTGTGTCCTCAAACATTTGTATAAAATCCTAACTGTGGGGGCTGGGGAGATAGCTCAGTCAGTAGAGTGCTTGCTTTGCAAGCACAAGGCCCTGGGTTTGATCCCCAGCACCGCAAAAAAAAAAAAAAAAGAAAAAAGAAAAAAGAAAATCCTCACTGTGCCTTCTGCCACACAATATCCTCACTATGGTCTTTGACTCTCACATAATATCTTGTGTTCTCTGACACTCATATAATACACTCACTGTTGCCATGACAATCACATAAAATCTCTCCTTGGTCTGACTCAAAAACTTCCCTCATTTTTACCTTGATACTGTACATAAAACCCTGCTTATGCCTCTGGCACTCACATATAAACCTCAATGCAGCCTCTAACTTTCACATAATATCTCCACTGTGACCTCTGAAATTCATATAATAATGTGTGCCCCCTCACACTCACATAATACCCTCACTTTGGACTCTCACATTCATGTAATATCCTCACTATGAATAATTACATGCACATAATGTCCATACTGTAACCTCTGACTCTTACATAACTCTCTTCCTCTGGTATCAGACGCTCAAAAAATATCCTCCATGTGGCCTCTTAAACTCACATTACACCCTCACTATAACATCTGACACTCAAATAAAGTCCTTATCTCTCCTCTGATATTCATATAATATCCTTAGTATGGCCTCAGGTTCTCACATAATATTCTTACTCTGACCACTAACCTTGACAAACTGTCCTCACTGTAGCCACTGAAATCCAGATATTACCCTCAATCTGGCCTCTGACACATAATGTCTTCATTCTGACAACTCACATTCACAAATATCTTTAATCTGCTTACCAACAGTCACATAATAAATCACAATGCCTCTGACACTCTCGTAACTACCTCACTATAGCCACTGACACAGAATATCCTGATGTTGTCTATGACACTTACTTATCCTCACTCTGATCCCTTTTACATAATATTCTCCCTTGACCTCTAACAATCACATAATATCTTCACAGTGACCTAAAATACTCACAAAGTAGTTGCCCTTCATACTCTCAAAGTCACATACAATCCTCACATGACCACTTTTTTAAAAATACCATTTATTTTGAAAGGTTAGCATGTAAATTACAGAAAAAAATAAAAATAGAAGCAAAGAACAAAGTTATCCTTTTGCAAGCAGCTTACTTGGACATGCCTTCCAGGTCACAAGTATACATACACATCACATTTTATGTGATTGAGATCATTGTGAGTATCATGCTTTTCCACACATTAATATTCACCAAAGCAAAATCTAATACCTACCTCATTTGACCACGTACATTCACATAATATCAGAACTCTGACATGAGAAACTCACATAAATACCCTCACTCTGGACTCTGACATGCATATAATGCTTACGCTTGACTTTTGACACTAACATAATATCCTCACTGTGGAACCTGAAACTCAGATAATACACTCACTGTGACAGAAGACACTAATACCCTTAATATGACCTCTGACACTCACATAATATCCTTAGTATGCACTGTGTCCTTTAACATTAACATAGTATTCATACATTAGAATTTAAAACTAATATAGTAGTTGTCCTTTGGCTTTAATGCCAACATATTATCAATCATTTTACATCCAAAATTAATAGTTTCCTCAAGTCCTTTCAAATTTATGTAATATGGAATATGTGGCCTCTTAAACTTATATAAAAACTGTCCTTTGGTTCTGGGTTATGGCTTACTGTTAAAGCACTTGCCTAGCACAAGTGAGGCACTGAGTTCAATTCTGAGCAATACATAAAAAATAAATTAATTAAATTAAATTTAAAGAAGAATTCTGTTATTTTTTTAAAACCATCCCTTGTTCTTTCTATACTGATATTATATTCATTTTATACCATTAAAACTGCTGTAATCACTACCCTCTGGTTGTTCATACTAAAATGCTTTCCACTCTATAAAATCTAAACCTAACAGAATAGCTGCCTGGCTTGGTACCCTTAATATAAATGTGATTAATTAATTGTGCCCTGTAAAACTAATAACTAACTTGTCATCTTCAATGCTAAAGAAATATTCTTACTATTCCACATTAAAATAATATAGTAGATTCCCTGGGACCTTAAGATGATTATAATATCCATAGTGACCACCTAAAACAGACTTCAATAAAAATACAATATTCAGATTATGGCTGTTCCATGTCCTTTTTTTCACAGTATATGCATACAGTAGCATGGAAAACTATACAAGAGCTGTTCTATCCTTTAATATTAATATAATTTGTCTGATATTACAACATCAGAAATGGATATCACAGTCATTCAGAGTACTCAAATACTAATATAATATCCAAACAATAGTATTAATTATGAATATATAAGCTGTGCTGTGGCCTCTAAATCTAATGTGTTATTCATAGCCTAGTATCTAAAATGAATATACTAACTCCCTTCTACCTTGAACTTCTAATATGACATCCATAATATCACCTAAAAAACAATAAAATATATGTCGTGTAGCCTTTAATATTATTATATGCCATCTTTTCCATAAATCCTTAAACCAATATAATAACTTACTTGTGGATTTTGATATTCATTTAATATCCTTGATATAACATCTAATACTAGTAAATAGGTGTTCTGTAGCATTTAACATTAGCATATTTATATTGTACAATTTTATGCTAATAAAATATCTGTATTTTTGTCATTATATAATTTTTATGCATTATCATTAAAATTAATGTATTAACTACCATGTTGATCTTAATCCTAAGATGATATGGATACTTGGGTTTCTAAAAATGACCTAAAGATTTATTTGTGGATTTTAATACTAACATGATATCCATACTATGACATATCAAACTGATATATTAGCTGCTTATGAATATTGATGTAATATTCATACTATAAAAAGTATGACTAATATAATAATGACCCTGATGTTTCAATACTATTACTTTATCCATAGTATAGCATTTAATATTAACACAAGAGATTCTATAGATCTTGGATATTGATAGAAGTGGTGTGTGATAACATCCATAACAAATATAATAGCTGTTATGTAATCTATTATGCAAAAATAATATCATAATAAAACACCTCAAGTTAATGCAATATCTGTCCTTAGTTATTAATAGTAATATAATATCAATATTGCACCATCCAAAAGTGATATAATAGTTGTCCTGTGTACTGTAGTTCTATTATAGAATCCATACTATTATAGAATCCTCATGACTAGGGCTGCTCTTTGTGAGCTTCACTGGTATTGAGCAAAGAGGTAAGACAGAGCACTAACAGGAACCATGATGCAAGTTCTCAACAGGATCTATTAGAAACAAACCATGCCCAGTAATTGAAAGGTTCAGAAGGCAGCTGATCAAGACACATAAAAAGTATGGTCTTTGTCCCACTTCTCTCACAGGCAACTGTCACCAATAATGAAATTGTAATGAAACATCCCTCAGTCATACACAGCATTCCATGCCACCTGGGATTTACCCTTCAGATCTGAGTTGCAGTCATTCACCTGAGACCAACCAGGTGGCACCTAAGTTCCATGATCTCTTTGTCAGGATCACCATACCCTAAGTTCACAGGTGCAGATGTGAGGACATGAGGAAGGACATATGTAACTTGCACTGCCTTGTTGCTCCTTGCTAACACAAGACCAGAGAACAAAGTCTGTGGACTGTGTTTCCAGGGTGTCTCCATCTCACACTGGCATTGATTATTCTGGGCTTCCGTGTTTGCCTAATTTGGATTTCAGTATGGAAGGTGTGGTCATATTATATCACTTTAAAATGTATTATTTTGTCTATGTTGGACAAGCTGTCAGAAAAATCATAATTTTAAAAGAATGTATGTTCTTGTGATTTTTCTCTTGATAGTTTAGCACACTACACCTTTGTCTTGGATGCTCTTCTTAGAAAGGGAATAGTACAGCCCTCAGAGCTTGGTGCCACAGTGTTTGGATATGGTGATGCTGTGCTTCAGAGTGTAAAAGTCAGCACTGGGACAACTGGGCACAGAACCATGTTGAGGATATTGGTACAAAGATGTATTACAGGCAAGGGACTAACACGCAGGTAGGCTTTATTGATATACTTGTTCATGGCACTTCTTGTTAAAACAGTGAATCTATTTCCAGTGGAATCAATTCCTTCTGGAACCTAGGATCCATCACCCCTTTTCTGTGATTTATTTTTTCTTGTGTTTTGGAGAATTAAGCAAAGACCCCAGCAAAGCAATTTTTAGGCATTTTCCAAGAGTGGCCAATGAAGAGAAATTATAACTACCTGAACTTGTTAGCTTAAAGACTTTTTATAGTGACTTGGAAACTGACTGAACTTCTACTCATTTCATGGTCCTATGAGGCATACCAAGGCTCATACAGGACTGTTTCTCCTTCCTGAAGAAACTTAGTGGATAGGGAATGTTATCACATAATGCCATAATGTCATAAGATGAATACTTTCAGGAGCAGGAGATAAGAAGGGAGAATTTTCCTTTACTTAGATTTTTACCAGCTTAAAAAACAGGACAATTTTCTTTTTTCAAATACACTGTTGCCTCAGGGCTTACCAAAGTCAGCACCATTCAGAGTTGCAGGTCTTCCTTGTGGGGATCCACCCCATTTGTTGTTCCCCAGTAAATTTCAAGAAACACAGAAGTATTCAGCAATGCCATACACTGGGAGCCCTCCTACAGGGGGGATTGCACATATGAGTATAGATATTCAAGTCTTTCCAAGCCAGTGGTCTATCATCAGACTCTCACATTTGTGGGAAGGTAGTGAGAAGCCAATTAGTTCTGTGTGCACCAGCAAGATGGTTTTAAGTCTTTGACATGGTTTGGAATTTTTGATGTTTCTTAATAGAAGAGAAGGAGATCAGCTTCTGGTATTCATTCAAAAGTGTGCACAGGGCACTCAGTGAACCTGCATTAGATTAATGACTATACCCTGAAGAGAGTGGTTACCTAGTCCCTTTCCATTTTTCAAAACTGAATTGTCAGTCCTTCTCTCTGCTCCAGTAACCTTAGCTATTGAATAAATTTTTCTTTTTGAGTTGGTTCTTTGTTCTCCTACTGGGTCTTTCTTTCCAAATTTTAGTTAAAAGAAAAGAAAGAAACTGTCTTCACCAACACATACACAAAGAAGTGACCTGCTTTGACCTTGAAAGAAGCAATGCAGATGTTCCCTAAAGAAATAGAGAACAAGAATTAAACTCCCATGGCTATGACCTTGGTATTGCACAAAATTTTGGCAGTTTCACATCATCATTTCTTCTTAATAAAAATTGCTTTCATGAATTTTGTAACCAAAATATTTCCATCTATGTGAGGCATTTAGAAATGGAAACAGAAATGCCTGCTCCTTCTTATTTAATTGGGTCTCAAGAACTTTGCCTGCTGCCACACAAACTTTTCCAAAAAAATCTCTGGAACTATAGCAGTGCCACTGCTATGGAGACAAACAAATGAGACCTGTTGACTACATCTTGGAAGTGAAATATCATGACTCATGATGATTTATCTTTCTTTGAAACCAGATGCTGATGTGAATTCACTTAGAGGGGGAGGCTACAGGTTTTGGACAATAGAATTCTCTGGTAACAGTGATCCTTGTAGTATACCCACATAATACAATGAGAAGAAAAAATTCTAAATTGCACAGGAAGCATTGGAAGGTCTATGGCACAGGGATTCTATCTCTGAAAGTTAGTCATGAAAAACTTCCAGTGGGGCAGAGTGGAAACAAGAAAAATGTAGAAGTTAATTTATACTCCTTCACTGTTGGACTTACATCATGCTGAAATTGTATGTCATCCCTTGTCCCTCTCTTTCTGTGTTGTGTTTTCTGTATGTTAGTGCATTACAGACACATGACTCATAAATTAGTGTTCCCAAGGGATACATATATAAATGGCCTTATACACCTGATGACAACTTCAAAAGCATACACTAGAATAATCCAAGGGGAATAAATGGAAAAAGTATTCAGGCCATGTTAGGAGTAACAACATCTTCAGGACCACCCACATGGCCAGAAAGAGGAAATGGCTCTGATCCAAACTGTTTCTCCAAATCAGTTGAGTTGGCTACACCTGGGAGAGTTTGGGGACCACATTTAGGGTGTGTTAGCATAACCATGTCCAGTTTTGTATATTTCAAGGGAAGATGGGATGAACCTGCATCTCAGTGGGCCCTTAGAAACATCTTGTTTGAGAAGAGACTTTGGGTATAGAGTCTCCAAGGAAGTGACCTCACATCCTTGGCAGTAGAACACACAGAACTTGGAACCCTAGTAGCTAGGCACCCACATTCCAGATAAACTCCCATTCTGCTCACTTGTGTTGAGACAGCAAGTCCAGAGTCATGAGTTCTTGTTGTCTATTCATTTTTGGAAGCTTATTTCTCAGGAAGTCCCTAGTTGGGGCCTTTCCCAAGATTGGAAGCACTGTATCAATATTGGGACCAACAACTCTAGCAATATTTCCCAAAAAGACCAGAGGTGAAAAAGGACAGGCCAATGAAAGTGAGTAGAGTTTGGTCTTCCACTCAGATTCCCATTTAGATAGCACCAGAACTCAGAAGTTTTTGTCTGTGTGTGTTTATATTTGTGTCTCATATTTGTGACTCATTGAATTTGACATTGATCAAGCTGTGATACTATCCTTTAAAAGAATAGCATCTTACATCATTCCCTCCACACCTCAGACATAACTACATATTTGAGTGAGTACAAACTAGTACTTCACAAGCCCTAGTAACTATACTTCTTAGCAAGTCTTCTCTAAAAACCTTAGAGAGTCTTTCCACTCAACTCAGAGAGCCTGCAATACACACCTCAGAGAAAACTTTTGACTCACCACAGAGACCTTTCCTATACACTGCAAATAGCCTTTTTAATCACTTAAGTGAACATGCTCTCATCAATAAGCCTTCCTACAAACCTCATAAAGTCCTCCTACACCCTTCAGAGGTCCCTCCCTACATATCAGAGAGCTCACACTAAATAAAAATGAGAACCCACTTAACAACTCAGAAAATCTTTCCTTCACACCTGAAACTCACTCACTGCACATCTAAATAATGACTCTCTACTAATACCAAGAGCTTTTTCTACACACCTCAAATTCCCATTCATATATCCCATAGGGACATTGCCTCCACACTTTATTGAGCAACACTTAAACAACTCAGAAAGCCTTTTCTATATACCCCAGAGAGTACTTCCTATAAATTCCAGAATTAATTCAAACCTCAGAATTGCCATGCTAAAAACAACAACACACCCTATTTCACAACTTGGATACAACTTAGTGCTCACCAAAATGCCCTCTCTACTCACTTCTGAGTGTTGTCCTGACACACCTCAGAGAAGACTCTGAATGCACTGTTGAGTGGCCTTCCTGAACAATGTAGGGATTCCCCCTATTATACTCAAAGAATCTTTAATTACATTTCATTGTGTTCTACCTAGTCATATCAGGTAGATTTCATTATTCATTTCTGAGGGCCCTAACTACACAACAGAGAGCACTCCTATGCAGACAAAAGCCCTTCTACACCCCTCATAGATTTTTCCTGAACACTTAATGGAGGCTTCCCTACACACCTCAAATAATCTGCACTACAAATCTAGAGAAACTTCCCTTCACACTTCAGTGAACACTTCCTATATACATAGGATTCTCCTCTCCACACAGCTCAGAGCCCTACCTACTCATATGAAGTGCCCTTTCTACAGAATTCAGAGGGCCATCCATACACACCTTAGACACATTTTCTACACATATTATTTGTCAATCACTATATCAATGTTGGGACTAGAGAACCATTGTCGCACACCACAAACATGACACTGCACACCTCAGAGTGTCATAATTTCACTATTCAGAGGGCCCTGTTACACACCTCACAGAGCCCTCCTTTCAAACTTCAGTTTGTCCTCATTTATCTCAGAGATCTCTCCTTACTCATGATAGATATCCACAAATACACACCTCGGTTAACTCCTAATTTTTACTAATGAGAACCGACCTTATGCACCACATTCAACAATCCTCTCTACAAATCTCAGAGAGGCTCGTATACAAACCTCGGAATGTCCTTTAAACAAACATTTAAAAACCCTACCTACACATCTCTGGTTGCCCTCAAAATTAGCGAAAAAGTCCTCCATATTTACCTCCAAGGGCCAAAACTACAAACATAAAGTAACTCCCATGATACTCTTCTGAGCATCCTACCAAAACACCTTGCAGTTTTTCTCTTCTATCCTCCAATATTCCTCTCACCACAACTGAGTTTATTCTTGCTACTAGAGATCTCACTATTCATTGAAGAAGTACCTCCCTACATAACTGAGATAGCATTTCTACTATATCATAGAGGCCTCCTACACCACTTACAGATCCCATGGCCTGCCTAATATAGACCTTTCTACACAACTCTGAGACACACATCACAGTGTTATCCCCTGAATTTCAATTAGTTCTCATTACACAACTCAGTGAACCTACACTGGAAAGCTCATAGTCCAATCTACTCATCTCCATAATTCTTAACTTCAGCCCATAATTCCCCCTTCCAACCTTCATGGGACCCTCCCTTCTAAATCAATTTGTCCTCCTTACAGAGAAGAACTCATTCTCTCTGTTCATTATGACAATGTTGTTAATAGCTTCAAAAGGGCTATTTGGTTTAGGGCTGCATACTATGTGTACTGGGTGCTGCTAATGTTGATCTCCCACTTAAAGAAGAGGTTTTGGAAATCTATAGGGTTACTATAAACCTATAGTATAGGGGGTAAACTGCAACACCAAAGATCTGTACTGCTAGAGGGGAAGATACATGAACAACATGAAAAAACAAGGGAAGAAAATGTTCCAAACAAACCTAGATTCTACATTCAGAGAAACCAGTGACAGCATGGTAGAAAAGGATTTCAGAATATACATAATTAAAATGATTTATAAAGAAAAGGATGGAATAAAAGAGCAAATGCAGGCAATGGAATGATCACTCCAATAAGCAGTTGAAAGAGCAAATGCAGGAAGGAAAAAAATCACTTCAACAAAGACATAGAGAGTCTCAAAAAAAAATGGAAATCCTTGAAATGAAGGAAACACTAAACTAAATAAAAACTCAATGGAAAGCATCACCAACAGACTAGATCACTTGGAATAAAAAACTTCAGATAATGAAGACAGAATATTTAATCTTGAAAATAAAGTTAACCAAACAGAGAAGATGGTAAGAAATCATGAAGAAAACCTCCAAGAACTCTGGGACATTGTGAAAAGACCAAATTTAAGAATTATTGGGAATGAGAAAGGCACAAACATACAAACCAAAGGAATGAACAATCTATTCAATGACCTGATATTAAAAAATTCCCCAAACCTGATGAATGAAATGGAAAATCAAATGAAAGAGGGTTATAGAACACCAAATGCACAAAATTTCAATAGATCCACACCAAGGTACATTGTAGTAAATATGCCTCATATATAAAATAAAGATAGGATTTTGAATGCTACAAGAGAAAAGCATCAGATTACATATAGGGGGAAACCAATATGGATATCAGCAGATTTCTCAGCCCAGACTCTAATAGAAGGGCCTGGAACAACATGTATCAAGCTCTAAAAGAAAGTGGTTGCAAACAAAAAATCTTATACCCAGAAAAAGTAACCTTAGTTTTGAAGATGAAAAAAAAATCATTCCATGATAAACAAAAGTTAAAAAAATTTACAAATAGAAAGCCCATGCTACAGAACATTCTCAACAAAATATTCCATGTGGAGGAAATGGAAAACAGCAAGGTAGATATGCAAAGAGAGGAACTACCTTTAAGGAAAGACCAATCAAAGGAGATACCAACTCAAATTAAAAACAAACCCAAATGACTGGGAATACAAATCATATCTGAATAAATTAGTAAACCATAAAATGACTAGGAATTTATTAGCAAATCATCCATCTCAATAGTTTGAAACAAATAAATTTTATAAAAGTAAGAGTAGAGAAAAAAAAATCCTAAGCAAAAGAGTAAAATTAGAAGATATTAAAAATAAACATAACAAAGAATCACCAAAGTCAATGATGGTGCTTTTCAAAAGCAAATGAGCCAGATGTAGTGCAGTAAGCATGTATTCCAAACAACTCAGGAGGATTAGGCAGCAGGATCAAGAGTTCAAAGACAGCCTCAGTAACTTAGTGAATCACTTAGTAACTCAGAGAGACCCTGGTAAATTCAATAATTCAATAAGTAAAAATTATATCAATTATATACTATGTTATTGCATATATATGTATATATATAATGATGTCTCATTTGAAGTGAATAAATTCTGTGAAATTTATTGTAAGATGATTCTGTGATTTTCCAAGTACCTGAGTATAATGACAAGTATCTAGTTGGGACAGATTAATACAAAGTGAGACCCTTTGATATATTCATTCCACTGTTGTACATCAAGTCTACCACTGACCATAACACCATAATGCCACAACAGACTGATGTTAAAATGTTAAAGCAATCAGTGTAGAACACATGATAAAATTAATACATGGTGGCACTCAAGACAAAACTCTTAATAAGTCTTTTGCTATTTAGACAGTTTCAAATCATAGAGATTGTATTGTAGGAAAGAGGAAAAATGGCATTCTTTCCAAAGAAAAATGGTAGGATATGGGGATATTTGTATGATAGTAAAAATACTATTGTATGCTTTACTCATACCACATAACCCATTTTCACATATTTAAAATAAATATAAGAATTATGAAAAGTGAACTATAAAAGAAAATATGAAGCTTCCAGAAGTTGACATAAAAAGTGAGATAGGATGCATATGGTGTTACACAACCAAAATATCCAGTACTCTAGAGGCTAAGGCAGGAGGATCAAAAGTCTATGACAAACCCAAGAAACTTATCAAAAGGTGTATGAAAATAAAATTTAAAAAAGAGCTGAGGATATAGCTCAGTAATAGAACACCAGTTTCAATCCCCAATATCAAAAAGGGAAAAAGAACAACAAAAGTTATTTATTTTCAAATAATATTTTTAAATTCATAAATTGTATAATATTAAAATAAAAATTCCATTCATCAAATGATTCCATGAAATTGTACAAGGACAAATGACCTAATTACCTCATATATAATCAAACACTTATAAGAAGAAAACTACAGACTGCAAAAAGAAAAGCAGGCAAGAGACTTGAATATTCACTTTAAGTAGGCCATGTATAAGTGTTCCATAATCATGAAAAACAAAAAATCTTTAGAAACTAGGTAATGTAAAATAAAATCACATCATATACACAAAGTTAAATAGTATTGATGAATATGTGGAAGAAAGACATTCTCATAAAGGGACGATATAATTTAAACTGCTATTATCCATGTGCAGAATTTTTTTTAATCAAACATACATGATACTCCACCACCAGAAACAGAGACTGAAATTACAACACGTGGACATATGAAGACATAACCATATTCCTCCTGAGTTGAAACCCAGGTGCATGGTTAAAGGGGATGTATATTTAGGAAAAAATAAATAGTTGTTAAAAATAATGGTTCTAGAAGTTAGACACTTTTTTTGTTATATTCAGTTTGACAAATACTAAAAAACACCATGTATATTTTATAAAGTTGTCACATGAATGTTGTATTTCATATGTAAGAATATTTAAAAATGTGCAGAATGAGAAAATAAGAACACACAGAAGTACATCAAAGAACCAATTGCTCAACTTATGTATAGATGGTAAAACTATCATAAGGAAGACCATTACTCCAAGTCAACTATAATAATACCTCAATGAAATTAAAAAAGGGAACAATGCAAAAACATCCAAAACTCTCCAGGAAGTTTTTACATATATATAATTAGCCAAGAACTCTCAGAAATATAAAAGCAAATTACCAGATATCATTACCTTATACTAATGTATGTTATACAATTATAATATTGTAGTAATATAAAGACTAAGAAATCACAATAGAGAAAATTAGATAGGTAAATTCATATGTATCTAAATATTATTTTTATTTTTAAGTGCAATAAAAAGGCCCATATAAATACAATCATATCAAGAAAATTATTTAATGTGAATGAATAATACAATCCAACAAAAAGATAGAACTAGAGAATCAGACCACTGGTTGGGATTGTGTGCAGAATGTGTGCAACACTGGAATTATACCCCAGCACCACCCACCAGAAAGCAGATATTAAGAGGAATGATTATAAAAATATGGCAAAATATGAACCTCTTGACTCTTGATCCATTCACAGATATGCCAAATCAATATTTACTCCTGTTTTGAATCTGTCTTAAACTTATAAATTAAGTAGAGGCATATAAAGCAAAAAAATCTACCTTCAGATGAGCAGGAAAGTTAGGTTATACTAGTATATTAGCATTCCTTGGGCAATGACCCTTATGACTGGAACAGGATATTTAAATCCACTGTTCCTCTGAGTAGAGGAAGACAGTTTGGGTCATAAATACAGCACATTTAATTCTAAATTTCCTTTAGTTTGAATTTTAATTTAACTGGTGCACAAAGAGAAAGCGAGTAGAAATACATGAGTATAAAGATCAGAGAAAAGGAGTGGTTTTCTAGGAAAATGTAAGAGTCCTGGGTTTTATTTCATGAGACCAGGGAAGAGGAGTTAAAACTCAAGGGTCCCAATTTTTTCTAAGACATTTGTCAGTATAATCTGCAAAAGGCTGTTGCTAACAGCTGAGCTTCTTTCTATTCAGCACCAAAGAGTTAACAAGGGAAATACAGTCCATGACTGGCAGCCCAAATGGAAGCGAAGTACTCCATGAGCCCTCTCCCTCAGCTCACCTCATTAATAACTCCAGGACTAAGCAATTCTTTCTGTAAGGAATTTGTCTGAAATTCAAATTTTTCCATTCAATGGACTATATCCTAAACCTCCAGACTTTGGGAGCAATGACAAATTCACATGTGCATATCTCAGTATATCACAAAGAAGAGACTCTATATTGGCATGCAAACATTTCCATGAGCTAAAGTTCCCACAAGGAGCTAAGAAAAAAGGTTAAAAGAACAGATCCCTGTTTATTTCTAAAATAGGATCACATCACCTTCTTTCAAAGAGTATAAGACAGTCTCGATTCTAACAAACTTGCATCATAAATATAGTGCACCATTCAACTGTAAGAGTTTCAGTGACTTGAGTGCAGCTGTTAGAATGGCTACTATCAAAAAAATAAAGAATAAAAAGTACCCCAATTATATGAATATGGAAGAAAGAAACACTTTAAACTGCTAGAAATGAATTTAGTAAAACCAATTTTTAAAAAGTCTTGAAAGTTGAAAGTTCTTTAAAAACTAACAGAATAATAATTCTGGATGCATTTCCAAAGTATTTGAAATCAGTATATTAAATAAATGGTTGCATTCTAATCTTCACTGTAACAGTATTCACATTAGACAAGGTCAGGAAACAACTGAAGTACATTTTGGATGAAGGGTACCCCAGGAGATTTCTTCCATCTTTAGGGCACTCAGCTACTTCCCTGAAAACCTATACTCCTTAAATTAAGTCTGCTATCTAACAAGATAAGGTGCAAGTACTGATATTCACTCAAGAGACATTACTTGTGCCAGCTGTGGGATCCTCATATCAGATAGTTTGGAAACACAGTACCAGGAAAATATCAGAAAGAAAAGGAGAACTTTCTCACATAATTTCCATCAGGGGAACTTTCAACACAAAGATATTTTGACAAGGTATCTGGCCTTGAAGAGACAAAAGGAGAATACAAGCACATAGCTTTACAAAGGTCAAGTGATTTTTCTGTACTATTTTATTATGCAAATTTCTCATAAATAATAAAACAACAAAAAGCCTTTGCTTTTGTCTTTTTTCTATGGTACTGGGATTTAACACAGGGGCATGGTAAATATGAGCTACATACCCAGTCTGTGTTTTAAAAATTTGAGACAGGTGTTTCTAAGTTGCCTCTGCTCAACCTAAATTTCTGATGTTGATCTTGGAATTACAATCTTAGCCACCTGAGTCTCTGGAATTTTACACATTTGTCATTGCACCCAGCCAGAAAACAAATCCTATAGAAAGTTCTATCCAGTTCTTGATAAAAAAAATAATAATTTAAAAAGTAATGTGCTCATTTGAAATATAATAGGGAAAAATAATTGATAGTATTGAGGATAGGGGGAGTTATCATTGAACATATAAACAGGGAGCTGAAATTTTAGGATTTTATTGACATATATAGATAAAGTTTTAAGCTGTGAGGCAGGGTTCTGGAATTTACATTTTGCTTCCCATACATTTAGAAGATTCAGGAGGATTCAACCAGTTTGGCACGCACCTGTAATCCTAGCACTTTATAAGTCTGGTCACAAGTTTAAGGCCAGATGAAGCATCTGTTTCAAATTAAAAATAAGAAGTTCCATGGGAGTAGCTCAGTGGTAAAGGACCTCTGGGTTCAAAGCACAGTATCGTCATCCCAGCAAAGCAGAAGAATGAGCTCAGGAAGAAGAAAGAACTGAGAAACATACAGACTACAGATCACAACTCTCCTCATGCAGGAAAACAATCCATGGAGTTGTGATTCTGATGATCTTCTCTCTCCACAATCGACCACACAATCTGGGAATGTGCTGGAATGCTGGCATATATGTGCTCAGATAGAAGTTCAGATAGTGGCTGAAAATATTCTGCAGAACATGACAGCCTACTGCTGACATATGCCTGACTTGAGTGACAAGTGAGGATTCATGATTAAAGATCAACTTATTTTGAAATTTGGCCTTAGACCTAACTGCCAGTCTATGATATTTTTTCTTCATATGGTGAAAGCAATAAATGAGCAAGAGAATTTGGAATCAAGATAAATTTTGTTGCCAGGCATGGGGACACACACCTATAATCCCAGCAGCTTGAAGGCTCAGGTAGGTAGATTTCAAGTTCAAAGCCAACCTCAGCAACTTAGCAAGAACCTGTCACTAAATAAAATTTTAAAAGTTCTCAGAATGTTGCTCAGTGGTTAAGTGCCCCTGGGTTCAATTCCCAGTAAAAAACAAATTGTGTCTAATTTAAAAGCCCAAACACCTCCACTACATCACAAGACTCATGCAGCTTTTCTTATTATTTTAGAACTTGGTTAGTGGCACTTATTAAATAAAAGCAAGATTTCTAAGTGTGTGTGTGTGTGTGTGTGTGTAATTTTAATATATTTTGCTTGCTTTCTTGTATCTGGCTTGGAATGGATCATGGCCAGCATTTGGAGGGAGAAAACCTACCTCTGGTAGCTTTCTGCTTAAAGCTCCCTGCTTTCATTCAGGGCAGTGTCTCTCCAGATTTTTGAAACTGAGAAAAAATATAGAAAAGGAATTGTATTACTCACCTGAAAGAAAAGCAGGTAAGAGAATTGCTTGAACCTTTGTGCATACATAGAATAAGCACATATATTCCATGTAAACAAAATCTTTTTTTTTATACCTGATTGTTTATGGGGCTTTCTTTCTAGGACCTGGAGTAATCTGAACCCTCCTGTACAAGTCAGCAAAAAAAAAAAAAAAAAAAAAAACAGGTCTCTATGTCATTTTCTAAACATAGCTGATAGAGGCATGGAGCAGAAAACTCTTTTATTGGGGACATGAAGTAAAAGCAGTGCAAGAAAACACAATTAGTTGTACCACCTTGAACCACCAGTGAATTGGAATTTGGAATTCAGACAAGGAAGATTCAACCTTTTATGATGGGAATATAAATGACATTGATGCCTACAGTGAAAATGTTATTACATACTTGAAAAGAAAATTCATGTGAGTGGCAGATAATGGTTAAACAATTAATTTCTGCAGTGTTTTCCAGGTGGTTTGTCAGTCACGGCCATAGCAAATACATGTATTACTAGACTCCATGAAAAGCATTTTCTATCTGTGTTCTCTAAAATTATTTCCCATTTTAGAGACAAGTAAACACAGGTTTCTGGATATTAAATGGCAACTCAGTTGCACAGAGAACTACCCAGAGACAGAACCATATAAAATATCTTCAAAACTCCTCAAAGGCTGATTTGCTCCTGTTGTAGAGGATATGTCTGAGGAAATATTTTCACTCAATTTTGAAGAGAGAACCTAGAGAAGTCATTGCAGGAACAATACAAATATTTTTTCCTAATTTTAGGTTAAGTAACTCTTTAAAAACTGAGCTATCCACCTAGATTCCTTATGAGGTAAGTGTGTGGAGAATAAAGGGTGCAGAAAAGCACATCACATGTCCAGAGTCTGAGTATAACTAAGAAGAGAAATAAATCTGAAAGGCTTATAAATTTTAAAGAAAATATATGGAATTATTTTTAAAAATAAATGTCCATTTGTTGCTATCTCTACAACATATCATTTAGAAAACAATAGATTATAGGCATATTTCTTGGAATGCCAAATATATCCTATATGATTTTGTATTAAAGCCCAAAATCCAGAAAAGATAATGCATGATTCACTGTCAAAAACATTTTAAAAAATCTTCAAGGAAGGAGTGGATGTTTTTGTGAATGTCATTCAACAATTTACTTAACAATGATGTTGAGGAAACATTCATTTTCCTGCAGCCATAGAGAAGTGAGATTTTTCTTAATTATATATCCTGTTAGAATTTCAAAAGATAAGCCCTAAAATTTCCTTTAAAATAAGCTCCAAATACAAAATATACAAGATATCCACAATACAAACTCAGGGGTATAAAAATGTGACTTTTTTTTTACTAATTAAATGCAAAACCTTTTATTTTCTTCAAATCCAATTCTATCTTCCTTTTTAGATATATTTTCTTAACTTTGAAGCCAGAAACCACAAAAGAAATGCAGAAAAATGCCTTGAATTGCCAATTAATAAAGGGGATATCTATATCTAAATCTTCAATAATCATAAAAATTTCAAAATCTAAAGGAATATTCTAAATATTTAGAGAAATATAAAATTCCATCACAGACAAAATATTGATGATGATATAAAACACATGAACATTTATAACCTCAATAAGTTTATTATTATTTTGTGGAGACTTTTGTTACTGAAGATATATGTTGCTCACTCTTACAGAGACTTCCTAAAATTGCAGCATATGTAACCATGATAACAGGTAAGAACAAACACCAACCATACAATGTCGGGGTACCGCGGACCCCACCCTAGCCTGGCTTTCAGGGACTTCAATATGGCGCCTGGCACTGAGCCGGGGCAACCTGGTTTGCAACATCAAGGACTTCAGTGTGGCACCTGGCACTGAGCCGGGACAGCCTGGTTTGCAACAAACAGCTGACACTGCTTAAGGAAATCGTTCTGATTGGATGAGGTGACTCGTGCTCGCTGCGTGCTCTCTTGATACCCCTATTGTATTATATTGTAATCATGCTCTCCCCACATGCTCTGTAACCTGATTGGCTCATGATTCATATGTAATAACCATGAATTCCTTGTAAAAGAAACAAGGAAAAGGAGAAAGAAGAATGAAGGAGAACAGAAGAACAATAAAGAGCTCTGATGAACAACCAGTGTGTGGTGTCTCTCTCTGCGGGCAGAGGGAACGTGATAATACAATCCCAGGGGCATGGTTCAAGTGAATGTAAATTTTGGAAGAGATAAATAATTATCTTGAAAACATGGTTACTAGGACCCAAATTTTTAGTTATAGTATATTCACTTTAAGAAATAGTATAAAACACCATGATTAAGTTTTATATGTGTGCAATATGCATGGGATATTTCACATGTATACATGTTTAGAAAGAAAATATGTAGAACTTATGAGAAAATAAATATTATCAGAAGAACATGAAACACTCACTTACATATCCCATTTGTAGATGATAAAACTCATCATTACAAGGAAGATAATTTTCCCCCAAATCTACCAATAATATACCCAGTAAATTTGCTATGTGCCTATATGAATATATCACAGTAAATTCTACTTTTATGTATATCTATAAAGCAGTGATGTATAAAACCATAAATAAATTGAAGAGAGAAGGTAGGAGGAGAGGAAAAGAGACAGTACTGGGTAATGAAGTGGAGCAAACTATATTCCATGCTTATATGAATATGTGAACATGAACCCAAATATTATGTATAACTATAGTGCAATAATAAAAAATCAAAATGCTTTACTTTTAATTAAATAAGAAACTATAAACTTCTAAAATTCATCCACAAAACTATATAAAATTTTATCCAGGAAATTTTTCAATTATAAGAGCAAAAGGAGTACTTCTCATTACCTGATATTCAGGTACATTGTGAAACTACACTACTACAATAATCAACAAGGAATCATAATATAAACTAAATCCACATATGAATCCATATGTATGTAAAAATCATATACTTAATTGCAATAGAAAAGTCTAGACAAATCAAACCATATCAAGACAATCTCAGCAAATAAGCTAGACCCTGTCTCAAAATAAAAAATAAAAATTACTAAAACTATATCTCAGTAGTAAAGTATCCTGAGGGTCAACTTCCAGCAACACACACACAAAAAAAAAGAAAAAGGAAAAGTAAAAAGAAAGAAAAAATGAAAATTCGCTGGCTCAGGAGGAAATGTGGTCCTTACAGACCACAACTGCTATCCTGCAGGAAAGTGGCATGTGGAGATTTGATTACAATAATGGGCCCCCAGTCAATCACCAACATCTGAGAAAATGCTGGGCCACAGACACACACCTGTGTGATAGTATTTGAGAATGTCCTGCAAGGATAAGGAAGGCAGTGAGGGGTCTCTGCCACTGACATGTTCCGCACCTGGATGACCAGTAAGACAGAGGATGCACTGCTCCCAAAGGAGGGCTCAGGCCTGAAGACTCCAGAGACTGTGGAGAGTCCCAGTTTGCCAGGTCTGGTTTCTGCCACAGCCAGTACCACCGTTCCAACAGCCTCCCTCCCCAGGCTCATCATGCTGCTGCCCACTCACCTATTCCAGGTGTTCAGGAGCCAGCCCTTCTCCATAGGGACCTCCAGCCCCTGCACAGCAGAGCAACCTGGGTTTCCTAAGCAGGAAAGTGAAGCCTAGAGCTGAATGACTGATATGGAGGTCTCAGGAGATATGGAGAAGGCAGCGGAAGCCCACTCCCAGTTCCCTGTCAGCACAGAGGATTGGACAGTTCTAACTTCTCCTGATTGGACAGGCCTTCTGACCATGCCTCTGGGGTATGAGACCAGGGAGCCTTCCCTGTGAGTGACAGTGACTAATCGCCAATGCACATGAATAAGAACAGAATGATAGGTCCTTGGTTGCAGTTTTTTTTTCTTTCTTTTGAGGTCTGGGAATTGCACCCCACAGCCTCAGTCTGCTGCTCTTTTAGACAATATTTTCTTCCAGAAGTTGGATCTAGTCCAACCAGCAGAACATTTGCATTAACCTGGTGCACTTTGCCATTTCAGTTCATGGATTATATACACCAGTATATTATTCATGAATAAAAATAATTTCATGACTAATAATATAAAATGTTATTTAACTATTCTGCTCTCTGTTCTTCTTAGAAGACAGACTAAACGTTAATTGAAACAACCCCTTATGGCAACAATATCCAATGAAAACAACACCTAAAGTGCAAGTGTAATTTAATATTTCTAATACTCATATTGATAGCATAAAAAGAAAGAGTTGGAATTGATATAAATAGCATAATGCAGCCTTTTGAGAATATTACCTTCATGTGATTTATAAAACACTACCAATGAAGAACATGTGCTTTTGGAACTACACCCTCAAGTTTGACTCTTTCCAGCAAACTTCATTTTACCAGAGCCACATGCAATTTTTGAAGGATATGGGTCCCCTGATGTCAGGGACTTAAAGAACCTGGTCTAGCACTTTAAATGCTAGCATTGAGAGATAGAGTTAACTAATAATATTGCTCCTCAGGCCCAAAATTATAAGAAAAATACCCTGAGTGGGAGCAGGAATTTCCAACTAGGTAGATCATTCTTTCTCACTTCATTCTGACCTCAGGTTTTTCACATTGAAGACATCATACAGCAGAAAAATGAAGATGCCTAGGGGTTAGGGACACTTAGCCTGCAAACTTTTACAGTCCTGACTGTGTTGTTTAAGTACATGAAATGCAAATTTATTTGGCAATTTGAAGTTAGACCTATTGGCCAAGATGTAATATATGTTTCTCCTGTAAATGTATTCCCACAATTAATAAGTAGGTGCACTGGGACTCAGGATAAGCTGCATCTGATTCCAAATCCTAAATAGATACACCAATCACAAAACTCTTGCAATATTTTTTTTATTCTCATCGGACTTTAAAAGTGAAAATAATTCAAAAAAGCAGGATATGTGGTATATGTATATAAAATCCACTCCTGTGTATTACATAGCACAACACAAAGAGAACATTCTCATATAAATTTATCATCTTGGGGTTCCCATTCCAGAGTCCAGGGAATCCTAATTCAGTTTACCTCAAGGGCAAACACCAGCTAAAATTTATCTCAACATATCTTTACATATCAAAATATAGGTTGATGTTAAATATGTGGGAAGTTAAATCAAGGTTTATTAAATATATAACAGGCTGGTCTAGAGGGATGTAAAGGACCACCAAGTCCTATGTTTTCAATACAAAGTGGGACATACACTGTAGAATAATGCACCAGATTTTTTTTTTTTATTGAGGGCATAGAACAAATGGAGGCCAAGGAAGAACATACAATTATTGGAAGTACCATAAAATATCAAAGAAATTGAATCTGGATTTCAGACAAACCAGAGTTGGCATATTGTGTCTGGGCATGTGGATGATATGAGGACCCTGATGAAAAGGTTATAAGATTTTGAAGAAAAGAAGTGGTGATATGTCAGAAAATGGTTAAGCACTATCTACACAGTAACTTCAAGGTGTTTTGATAATTGTGGGAGCAACTTATATCAATTCTTCATGGAACCTTGATCCAAATGAGTCCTCTAAAAATATCCAATTGTAGAGTTAAGAAAACATAGGCTTCTAGGTATCAAATGGTTTCTCAGCATCATTTATCAGACTAACAACTGCCCAGGACAGAACTGTATGAAATTTCTTCTAAGATTCTCAAAGTCTGGTTTACTCCTGACATAGGAGATACTTATCTAGAGAAATAATATTTCTTCTCTATTTTAAAAAGAGAGCCTAGCAAAAACATCCCAGGAGGTCCATTTGAATTGAGACACTATTGTTTGCCTTTCTTTCATGTTAAGGAAAGTCTTCAGTAATAGGTGAATCCAGGTTCTATATTAGGGCAAATATTTCAAGACTACTTGTTGCAAGAAAGCACAATTTTGGACCCAAAATCTGAGTAGGACTGAGGGAAGAAAATAAGCTATATGACTCATAAATCAACTGAGAAAAGCTCAGTTTTTCATTCAGGAAATTTAAAAAAATTGAACAAAGTGATCTTATTTACCTCATGGACAAGAGATTAACAAAGGAAAATAACTTTTTAAATGTCAAAACCAAGAGAATCCTGGCTGAGAGAAGATTCTACAATCAGAGATTTCTTGTGGCAATTAAATTTCAGCAGCCCATTTGTGATACAACCTGCCTGTATCTATTAAAATGTTGTATGTTCACATCACTTCATTCAGTATTCCCTTTCCTGGGAGTCTGTTTTCAGTAGTCCACTAGTATATATTACCAGCTCAATTACATCCTCACTCCAAATCTCACATATTGATGTTCCAAATCCCTGGTGCCTCAGACTGTGACTTCATTTAAATATATTGTCCTTTTTAATTTTAATTTTTATTTCATGTGCTGCTGGATATTGAACCCAGGGCCTTGTGCATGTGAGGCAAATACTCTACCATTGCTTATCCTTTTAAA
Source organism: Sciurus niger (assembly GCA_020740815.1). Classification (NCBI taxonomy): domain Eukaryota; kingdom Metazoa; phylum Chordata; class Mammalia; order Rodentia; family Sciuridae; genus Sciurus; species Sciurus niger. The sequence goes on along the minus strand of JAHUXG010010350.1, from coordinate 7,386 downwards.
TATGCATGTAGGATTGTGCTCAGGCTTTACTCTCCTGCCAGGTGTTTGAGAAAAAGTTGGTCAAAACTGACATTTGTCCTATCTATTCTTAAATGTCAGCTGAGATTCATCAGAGATCACTCTTGGGGACAAGGTGCTAATCATCCTAGCTTCTTTAGATTTCCTGGTCAAGAGGTGCCAACTTTCAGGATGGTTCCAGACCTGGCTGACCATTTGTGATTTCTCTTGGATGCATCAGGGTTATTTCCATTGCCTTTGACCCGTCTCTTAGTAAAATGTGTACTGGTTAGCTTCTTATTCTCTAGGGTTCTCTCAATCTCCCTTATCAGCAGATCAGGTGGCTCACCAGAGGTGCAAGGCCCAGAGAGGTGTCCTGTCATTCTTTGAATCATGGATGACTTTAGATTGAAAAGTCAAAATACTGGCTGCTTCTTTTCATGACCCTTTCACTTTTTTGCATTGTTCGCCATGTGTTTGAGTTTAAACACCAGGCAAGACCATTTCACCTGTTTAAAGAGAGAGTAAAATGTTATAACTACAGTATATATAATTGTACAGATACCTCTTTAATTTAATTGGGGTTAGTATTACTACTGGAAGTAAGCATCTTATAATCTATAGATCACATGGAAAATACAAAATAAAATTAACAGAGAAAAAAAAACTTCAGTTTTTTGATGGCTATGAACAAAGAAAAATGACTTTTATATTCTTGAGACTTTAGGTGTATATTTTATTCCCTGTTTGAGATAAAAATACTCTTCACCAAAAAAATCAATCTTTTGAACACAACTTTAAATAAGCTGACATCTAGACTATTTTGGAAACATTCTAAAATGGAGTAAGTGGGAGGTAGAGTCTTACCTCTGGTAAGATAAGACTCTCTTCACAACTAACACAATACAACATTACATCTGTAAACATAAATCAAAGACAGACTAAGACATATTTTAACTTTATTTTTGCATAAAAAGTGGCAGAATCCTTCCATGTTTTACAATGTCACCTTTAAACAGATTAGGCTCTCTTTAATATCTTACAAAAATGCATTTAAATTCCAATTCCAGTGAGAAGAGTCATACAAAATCGGGCACATAACTTATTAACTACAGGTTACTTTAGCTATAAAACATCAAATGCACCAATAAATATCAATCAAATTTGTTATTTCCATACAAAGGTGAGTCTTTTGCTACACCTAATTGTACTTTGGAAAATACCAACATGGCAAAATGATCTCTGAAGGAAATATTTTTTACATTTGACTAAGTTTATCTATTAAGGTAGAATTTAGAATAGAGTGTATGATGACACTAATAACAGGTTCACATGGGTTAACAAAAAACAAAAGATAGCCTTAATTCTCTTGTACATTTAGAAAACAATGTTAAAGATCAAAAATTGACTTTGTCAAAACAAGCAGATATAAGACAGGTCTTCATATGAGAATATGGCCTTTCTAAGTCAGATACAATGTATCAAAGAGAGCACTTATTGGTATCTTGCCAGTAAGCTTATACAAACTTTCATATTATAAATTTTTACAGAAAACTTAGACAAGGCTTAGAGAGATAGAGTTCTCAGATGCATATATATACCATGTCACATATATTTAGGGTGTCTATTGTTATAAACTACATAACAGTTGTTTGTTTAAACAGTTATTGATTATGTAAGTCTCTCCAGGCATTTAATTGGACCAGAAACTTTTATAGCAAGAATTGCTTTGTCCCAGTAATTAATATTTCCTGGCAAAATGGGGTCCCCTATTAGATATTAAAAGGGGAAAATATTTCTGTCCCCAGTTCAGAAATTGAGAGCTCTGGAATGTAGTGCCACATTCTTTGGGGACAGCAACCTGCACCCTCCATGAGAAATGGTGCTAGAAGGCAGGCAGAGGCCATGTTCTCTTTGACCATTTTTTTACAGCCTAGGCAGTGTTCTGAAACACCACCTAGGCAGCCTAGGTGGTGTTCTGAAACACCACCAACTTCGGTTTAGTGTGCTTGACTTCAATGAGATGATCTGCATCTTCCTGGGGCCAAACTGAGATTTGACATCTTCAACTTAATTCTTGATGATTCAGACATCTTTTATGCAACTGCACAAATGCCTGTACATAAAAAATTTCTTTCATATACTTTAACCCTGGCAGACCAACTTCAATGTCAATAGCATATAATAATCCAGAAAAACCATTTAAAGTACATATTGTTTAACAGTAAACACTCTTTCTCTTAGACTGGCTTATCCCTATAGGATCAAATTCCAGATTTTGTTACAGTAAACTACCTTTCTCTAGACACACTTGTACCTATATGTGCAGAAAAGAGAGGATCACCAGAACTAGGGCTAACATATGGGAATCTTTTAAATAGAGAAACCTGCATGAACAAATTTCTTTCATCTACTTTAACTTGGACAGATCATCTCCAACTGCAAGATTGTATGACAATACAGGAAGCTTTTTAAAAGTCAGATTATTACAGTAAAAAACATTGTCATAGACTTAAAGGTGGCCCTATTTTCAACTCACTTTAGCTCCACCAGACCAATTCCAACTACAATATTGTACAAAAAAGAAACAGAGAGAAACAACTAGAAAGAAATCCCAAATCCATGACCAACAGATGGAAACTTTTAAACTGACCAGGGAAGATCTTTCCCAAGAGACTAACCCATAGAACCAGTGAAGTACAAGCCATATCTCAAAAGGGTCATTAGTATATACATATAAACAGAAAACCTGAAGGAATTCCAAAGACCAAGGCCAACAGATGAACCTAGAACAGATAAGAAGGAAGTACATATCTCTAGGTTCTTAAATCTCACTGAATCATGACTCCCACACAACTGGAGTCACAGATGTCCCAAGAAGAAGCAATCAGATGTTCCCACAAAGAAGAATTAGGTGTATGAAATCAAGGGTCTCGGTGTGCACACCAGATGGCCAAGGCCAAGACCAAATGGCAAGGGGTGTCACAATTTCTTGTATTCAGTTTCCTTTTTCTCAAAGTAAAGCAGCTCATAGAGCAACTTCTGCAGTTCAGGGAAATAAGGTAGGAAGTCCCCAAAGCTAAAAATGCTTCAACAGCTCTTGTGACAGTCCTTAAGTCTCACCCTCTAGTCACAGAACAGCTCCTCTGGTTCAATCTGAGGCAAACTCACACCATCACCAAATTTGTTCAGCAGTCTGCTCTCAAGAAACTCACCAGTAATCTTGTATTCTCATCATGGATGTGGAAGTCAATTGAAGGTGAAGCCTGAACAAGAAAGCTGGAGCAAATGCTGCTCTCAGGTCCCATCTAGGGTGTCAAATTTATTGCCAAAAGCACAGTCCTTATTTCAGATGCCAATCTAATATTGACACAGTTTTGAGCAAAAGAAAAATGATTTATTGCTTTGCTAGCAAGGGAGAAACAGGTGACTTGTGTCCTAAATTCTGTGATTCTCCCTATCAGCAGGAACAGGAGGCTCTTACAGGGGTGATTCAGAGAAAATGAGTATAGGGAGGAAAGTTTAGGAAGGCAAAGATCAAGGAAGAGAAAATCAGAGAGGAGAAAGTTAGGAAAAAGAAGATCAGGGAGAAGAATTTTAAGGAAAAGAAGATCAGGGGGAAGTGAAGAGGTGGGGAAAAGATAAAAATATCTAAGTTTCAAAGCTACAAAGGATATAGTGAAAGTATTATATGATGTGTTGCAAGGTGAGTAGTCAATTCTTTTTTGTTAATCCTGAATGATTTCTCTATGGATATTGACAGAGGAAACAGTAACTTCTTTCTAAAACTTTATGTTCATTAAACTGACTGTTTTTTAATTAAAAGTTCAATTTTTAAAATATTTTACCTTTTTAACTTATGGTAAGTAAAGCCCATCTGTTTTAAATCCTTTTTCCAATTTAGTGTGGAAAAGACTGACAATAAAAAAAAAATACTCAGGAAATACTGTCACCATTCAGCATAAAATGGAGGAAATATATTATTTTACCCAATTAGAAAAACACAATTAAATCTTCTGTATTGTACTTACTAATACTCACCTAGTTCAATTAAACAAATATGTGGCAGCTTGTCAATTATTTATCACAATTTAGTTTATTTCTGTGAGTTCACCCTAATGACTGATAGCAGTTCCTAAAGAGCCTGAAGAAGAACTGATATAATGAAGAACCAAGACTGCCACTTGCCTTTTATGGCTGAGAACAAATGGTCTTAGCACTGAATATGAACTGCTGGTCTCAGATTATTTCAACAAATTAAATGATCCAGTACATTACCCAGTCTTTTGTTCAACATGTGAGACATAAAAAGACATGTTTGGTATTTCAGGGACTGTCTCTGTTTGTTGTTGCTTATTTTATGAAATTATTATTTCCATTAAGATGATTTGTGAATATGATTAAACATTTCTTATGAGATCAGACATGTAGAAAACATTCTGAAAAATTGTGTTCAGAAATTTTGCAAGATAGCAGCACTTAATAATTATTATTTCATCAAATATTTCTGTTTTAAGTGTTTTGGGTTTTCACAAGTAATAAATAATAAATAATAATAACAAATAATATACATGACTCATATTTTGAAATATCTAATAAACATAAAATTCTTAAAAACCTTTTAGGAACTGATTACATAAAATAATGTTTTCATCAATGCATTTATAGTTAGTGACTTCATGAAAAAATTCAAGTGGCCTAAAAAGTCATTTCACAAGCCGTATGTGGAAAACACATGGTGTAAATTTATCTGAAATGGGGAAGATTAAAACTAAAAGTCATCTAAAGAAGTAGATTGTAGACATATTTTTCCCAATGTATCTAAAAATCACAATTTTCTAGTAGAAAAGAATGTACATAAAAGAATTTTAGCAAACTATATTAACAAAACAGAAACCCATTTGGATGTTTGCAATATTCAGAGCAATGGATATTTTTAGATAAAGAAAAAATGGTTTCTTGTTTTTAAGATTACCATAATTGCTAGGGAACTAATCCAAGAAAGATGAAGAAAAATGTATTCCTTCCTAACAACTGAATGTGTTTTCAGCAAATGGACTTTATGGTCCTATAGTGTTCAGTAATTTGAATATCATAACAGGTCTTGTCTGCTTACCCCATCAGTGTAGATTCATGGTTATGGACCTGTAGGGGTAGATTTATTGATATCTACCTGTTGGGGTAGATTTATTGATATAGACCCTTTGGTGTAGATTCATCAATGTTGATTCATCTGGATAGATTTGTTCATATTGACCCAACTTGACAGATTCTTCAAAATCAACTTGGATGGTTTGATTTATTGATATCAATTTGATTGCTTAGATTTGTCAAAATTGCCTTGGTGTAGATTCAACAATAATGACACATTGGGATAGATTCATCAATATTAATTCATCATGGTAGATTCCTCAATATTAACCTCTTGGAGTAGGTTCATAGATAGTGAATCTTTACAGTAGATTGGTTGATATAGACTCGAGAGGGTAAATTTGTCAATATTTACCTATCAGTGTAGATTCAACAATATTGATGCTTAGTGCAGATTTGTTGATGTCAACCTGCTACTTCAATTTGTCAATATAAACTCGATAGAGAAGATTTCTTGACATTCACTCAGTGGCATAGATTCAATAATACCAATCCATTGGGATAGATTTATCAATATTGATATTTCAATAGCAATTCAACAATGTAGATTCATTGATATTGACCTATTGGGATAGATCCTCCAATACCAACTCTTCTGAGTATATTTATTGATATTGAGCCATTATGATAGATTCATCAATATTGGCCCTTTGGTATAGATTTGTCAATATTGAATAGTCAGAATAGATTTTTTATATCAACACATTGGAATAGATTCATCAATATTGACTCTTCAGTGCAAATCCATCAATATTGACTTGTCTCTGTAGATTTGTCCATACTGACCCATTGGGTTAGATTCATTGATATTGACTTGATGAGGTATATTCATCAATATCAACTGTAGATGCTTATTCATTGATATTGATGATTCTTTGATCCTTTGATATTGACCTGTCAGAGTAGATTAAACATATTGACCCTTCAGTGTAGATTTGTCCATATCAATTTAGTGGGTTAGATTTGTTGATATCAACTGGATGGGGTAGATTCATTGATATTAACCCATAGGTGTTGACTCATTCATATTAATGGATGTATTATTGGTGTAGATTCATTGATATTGAATTGTCAGGGTTGACTCATCAGATATTGAATTGTCAGTATCAATTAGTAGGTGTAGTTTCATCAGTATCTAACACTTGGGATACATTCATCAATACTGGCTCTGCCAGGTAGATTTGTCAATATCGACCTGTGGGGTAGATTTGCTGATATTGACACTTTGTTGTAGACTTATTGATATTGAATAATTGGTGTAGATTTTTAACTCATAAGGATAGATTCATTGACATTGACTCAACTGGGAATAATCATCAACATTGAGTCATTAGTGTAGACTCTTTCGTATTGACCCATTACTCTAGATTTGTCAATATTGACTCAAATATGTAAATTCATTGATATAATCTTGAAAGTGTCGATTCATCATTATCTACCCATCAGGATAGGTTGTCTGATGTTGATTTGTTAATATCAATTCTTCCATGTAGATATCTCAGTATTGATGGGGTAGATTTGTCAATATCTTCTCACCTGTATACTTATGTTGACGTCAACCCATCAGTGTAGATTTATCAATTATAACTTCTTGGATTATAATCCTTCATATCTACTTGCCAGTGTAGATTTGTTGTTATTGATATGTTGAGATAGATTTGTCAATATCGACCTGAAAGGGTTTATTAGTTGATATCAACCTATTGTAAATGTTCATCTATTTTAATGTTTTGATATCAATTTATCAATATAAGTTTGTCAATATCAACTCAACAATATACATTTGCCAATATTAAGTGGTCACGGTAGATTCTTCAATATTCACAAGTTCATGTAGATTTGTCAATATCAACCCATTTGAGTAGATTTTTTCAAGCAGTCATTGTGAAATCTCTGCTATTGACTAAACTGGGTAGAATTTTTGATGTTGACTAATCTATGTAGATTCATAAATATCAACTTGTCAGTGTAGACTTATCAATATTGATTTGTCAAAATCAAATCATCAATTTAGATTCATTGATATCAACAGGTGCAGGTAGATACATTGATATGTATTGTAGTTTAATTAATATTGACCCACTGAGCTAGATTCATCAATATCATCTTGTTGAAAAGTATTAGACAATGTAGATTCATTGATATTGACTGATCTGGGTATATTAGTTAATAACAACCTGTCTGAGTATTCATTGATATCAGTTTCTCTGTGTAGATTTGTCAGTATTGACACATCAG
>JAHUXG010010349.1:0-167003 GCA_020740815.1 Sciurus niger | reverse complement strand
GCCAGAGCCCAGAGTGCAGTGTGTAGAGCACAGAACACAGAGACCAGAGTACAGAGCCCAGAACTGGGAGCACACAGCACAGAGGCAGAGGCCAGGGCCAAGAACACTGAGCACAGAGACCTGAGCCAAGGGCACAGAGCACAGAGCACAGAGCTAGTGCTCAGAGCCAGAGACCAGAGGAGAGCATGGAGAACAGAAAAGGAGCCCATGCCAGAGCCCAGAGTGCAAAGAACAGAGCAGAGAGCACAGATACGAGCCCAGACACAGAGTACAGAGCCAGAGTAGAGACAGAACACAGCACAGAGCACAGTGACCAGAGACCAGAGCACAGAGGACAGTACCAAGAGTCATTGGCACAGAGCACAGAACCAGGAGCCAGAGTCCAGAGCACAGAGCCCAGAGCAGAGAGCACAGAGCACAGAGCGCAGAGTGCAGAGTGCAGAGCCAGAGCACAGAGCACAGAGCCAGAGCACAGAGCACAAAGCACAGAGCCAGAGCACAGAGCACAGAGCAGAGAGTGCACAGCACAGAGACCAGAGCACAGAGCACAGAGCACAGAGCTGAGAACCCAGACATAGAGTACAGAGACAGAATACAGCGCAGAGCACAGTGATCAGAGTCCAGAGCACAGAGCACAGAACACAGAGCAGAGAGCACAGAGTTCAGAGCACATAGCACTGATCACAGAGCCTAGAGCACATAGCACAGAGCACAGAGCCCATTGCACAAATCAACGTGTTGAGATCCCAGAGCACAGAGCCAGAGCAGAGACCAGAGATGAGAGCACAGAGCCCAGTGCCCAGAGCACATAGCAGAGCGCACACAGCACAGAGTCAGAGCCCAGAGTACAGAGTGCAGAGCACAAAGCCCAGAGAACACAGCTCAGAGCACACAGTACAGAGCCCAGAGCCCAGTGCACAGAGCCAGAGGCCAGAGTGTCGAGCCCAAAACACAGAGCACAGAGCATAGGGCCCAGAACACAGAGTCCAGAGCACAGAGCACCGAGCAAAGAGCCGAGACCGAGAGTACAGGGACAGAATCCATGGCCACAGAACAGAGCCAGAGCCAGAGTACAGAAATAGAGCACAGAGCACAGAGCACAGTGACCAGAGACCAGAGCACAGAGCAGAGAGCACAGAGCCACAGTCCAGAGCTCTGGGTCGGCTCTCGAGTCTGTGCTCTCTGCTCTCGTCTCTGGTCTCTGTGCTCTTTACTCTGTTCTCTGTGCTATGTACTCTTGGCTCTGGTCTCTGGCTCTGTGCTCTGTGCTCAGGTTCTGGGCACTGTCTCTGACTCTAGGTCTGGGCTGAGTGCTCTGTGCTATGCTCTCTGCAATCTGGGCTCTGGCTCTGGGTTCTGGCTCTGGGCTCTGTTCTCTGAGCTCTGGGCCCTGTACTATGTGTGATGGTCTCTGTGAGCTCTGTGCTCTGTGCTCTGTGTCTGAGATCTGGTCTCTGTTCTCTGAGCTGTGTGCTGTGGTCTCTGTACTCTGTGCTCTGGGCTATGTCCTCTAGGCTCTGGCTCTATTTTCTCTGCATCTTCATTGGGGTTCTGGACACTGCATCATGTGCTCTGTGCCCTGTGCTCTGCACTCTTTGCTCTGGGCTCTGGCTCTGGTCTCCTGCTCTGTGCTCTGTGCTCTGTGCTCTGTGCTCTGGTTCTGTGCTCTGCACTCTGCACTCTGCGTTCTGCGCTCTGGAATCTGGCTCTGGGCTCTCTCTATGTTCTCTGTGCTCTGTGCTGTAAGCCCAGGGATGTAGGGTCTGTGTTCTGTCTCTGCACTCTGGATCTACGCTCTCAGCTATGTGCTCTCTGCTGTGGTATCTGGTCTCTGGTCTCTGTGCTCTGCACTATGGTCTGTGGTCTCTGAACTCTGTGCTCTGTGTTCTCTCTCTGAGCTCTGGTCTCTGGCTTCTGTGCTCCGAGCTCTGGGCACTCTTCTCTGTGTTTTGCCCCTCTACACTTGGTCTGGTCACTGGGCTCTGTGCTCTGGGCTCTGGGCTCTTGGATCTTTGCTCTGTGCTGTTTGCTCTGTCTCTGTACTCTGGCTTTCTACCCTGGGTGTGAGCTCTCGGCTCTGCCCTCTGTGCCCTGGTCTCTGTGCTTTGTTCTCTGTGATCTGCATTCTATGCTCTGTGCTCTGTGCTCTGAGCTCTATGCTCTGGCTCTGAGCTCTGTGCTCTGTGCTCTGCACTGTGGGCTCTGTGTTCTGTGTTCTGTGCTCTGAGCTCTGTGCTATGGCTCTATGCTATGGCTCTGTGCTCTGTGTTCTGTGCTCGGTACTCGTTACTCTGTGCTCTGGGCTCTGGTTCTGGGCACCTGCTTTCTTTTCTGTGCTCTGTGCTTTGTGGTCTGTGCTCTGTGCTCTGTGTTCTGGCTCTGGGCTCCTGCTCTGAGCCCAGTGCACAAAGCACAGATCACAGAGACAACAGCATAGAGCCCAGAGCACAGAGAACAGTGCCCAGAGCTCAGAGATAGGGCCAGAGCCCAGAGTGCAGTGCAAAGAGCACAGAACCAGAGCCCTGATCCAGAGCCCATAGTGCAGAGCACAGACCACAGAGCACACTGCAAGTACCCAGAGAACAGAGAGAGAGTTCACAACACAGACATAGAGGATTGAGACAGAGCCTAGAACCAGAGAAAAGAGCACTCAGCACAGAGCACAGAGCACAGGCACAGAGTACAGAGCCAGTGTACAGACAGAGCACAGAGCACAGATCACACTGCAAGGAGCCAGAGAACAGTGAGAGAGTTCAGAGCCCAGACATAGAGGATTGAGACAGAGCCTAGAACCAGAGACAAGAGCACAAGGCACAGATCCCAGAGCAGAGAGCATAGAGCCCAGAGTACACAGCCAGAGCCAAGAGCTCAGAGTGCAGAGCACAGAACACAGAGACCACAGCATAGAACCCAGAGCTCAGAGAATCGTGTCCACAGCTCAGAGTCAGAGCCAGTGTACAGAGACGGAGCACAGGGCACACAGAACAGTGGCCAGAGTCCCAAGCACAGAGCAAAGAGCACAGAGCCAGAGCACAGAGAACAGAGCACAGAGTACAGAGAACAGAGACCAGAGCATACACCTGTGCCCAAACCAAGACCTAGAATACAGATAAAGAAAAAAGTGCTCAGTGCCCAGAGCTCAGAACTAGGGCCAGAGTACAGAGAGAGTGCACAGAGCCAGAGCACAGAGCACAGAGCAAAGAACCAGAGCACTGATCCAGAGCCAAGAGTGCAGAGCACAGAGCACAAAGCACACTGAAAGGACCCAGAGAACAGAGAGAGATTTCAGAGCCAGGATGTAGAGGATGGAGATAGACCCTAGAACCAGAGACAAGAGCACACAGCACAGAGAACAGAGCAAAGGCACAGAGTCAGAGCACAGCACAGACTCACAGTCTAGAGCACAGAGTCAGAGCGCAGAGCACAGAGTACACCACCAAGCACAGAGCCTGAGCACAGAGTGCAGAGCACAGAGTACAGCCACTGAGCAGAGAACCAGAGCCCAGAACCAGAAACCAGACTCACAGTTCAGAGCACAGAATCAGAGCAAAGAGGGCAGAGCACAGATGACAGAGCCAGAGCACAGAACCCAGTGCACAGAGCACAAAGTCAGAGCACAGAGCACAGAGCACAGTGCATGGAGCCCAGACCAAGAGTACAGAGACAGAGACCAGAGTCCAGACCCAGAGTACATAGCACATAGCAAGAGCCCAGAACACATAGCCAGAGAAAAGAGCACCAATCACAAAGCACAGAGCCCAGAGCCAGAGACCACAGCACAGAATGTAGACCACAGAGCAGAGAGACATAGCACAGAGCACAGAGTACAGTGCCCAGAGCACAGAGCCAGAGAACAGAGCATAGAACCCAGAGCAGAGTGCCCAGAGCACAGAGCACAGAGCATGGACCATAGAGCCCAGAGCCCAGAGTACAGATCGCAGAGATCAGAGCACATAGACCTGAGCACAGAGCACAGAACCCAGAGCCCAGAGCAGAGAGTCCAGAACACAGAGCACAAGGACAGAGCCCAGAACCAGAGCACAGAGTGCAGAGCACAGAGACCAGAGCACAGGGACCACAAACCAGAGCACAGAGTACAGAGCCAAGAACCCAGACCCAGAGTACAGAGCCAGAGTACAGAGACAGAGCACAGAGCACAGAGTGCAGTGACCAGAGACAATAACACAAAGCACAGTGCTTAGATCCTAGAGCACAGAGCAGAGAGCAGAGAGCACACAGCACAGAGCACACAGCCAGAGCCCAGAGCCCAGGGTGCAGAGTACAGAACACAGAGCACAGAGCACAGAGCACAGTGACCAGAAACCCAACCACAGAGCCCAGTTCCCAGAGACCAGAGAACAGAGCACAAAGCACAGAGCCAGAGCCTAGAGCACAGAATGCAGGGCACAGAGCCCAGAGTACATTGTGCAGAGCACATAGCCCAGAGAACACAGTCAGAACCCAGAGTCCAACAAGAGACAAGAGTACACAGCACACAGCAGGAGCACAAGCACAGAGCCAGGGCACAGAGCACAGAGCACAGAATACAGAGTACAGAGTGCAGAGCACAGAGCACAGAGCACATAGCTCAGCATTGATTCAGAGTATGGAGACAGAAAACAGAGCCCACATCCCAGAGCTCACAGCACAAGCACAGACAACAGAGATAGAGCCCAGAATGCAGAATGCAGAGCACAGAGCACAGATCCAGACACAGATCCAGAGCATAGAACACAGAGCACAGAACACAGAGCACAGAGCCAGAGCCCTGAGCACAGAGCACAGAGCCCACAGCCAGAGCCCAGAGACCAGAGCACAGAGCACAATGCACAGTAGAGAGTCAGAGCTGAGAGCCAGAGCTCAGAGTCCAGAGAACAGGGTGTACAGCACAGATCACAGAACACAGAGCCAGAGCACAGGGCACAGAACACAGAGCCCAGAACAAAGAGCACAGAACACAGAGACCAGAGGACAGAACACAGATCCCAGAACCCAGATACAGAGTACAAAGACAGAACACAGTCCACAAATAAGAGCTCAGAGCAAAGAGCCCACAGCACAGAACAGATAGCATGGAGCCAGAACACAGAACCAGAGCCCAGAGCGCAGAGTGCAGAGCACAGAGCATGGACAGAGCTCAGAGCACAGAGAAGAGAACAGAAAGCACCAAGTCAGACCCAAAAGCATGGAGTGCAGAGCAGAGAACACAGAGCCAGAGCACAGAATCCAGAGGACAGAGACCAGAGTCCTGTGTATACAGCTCAGAGCCCAAGCCAGAGCCCAGATTCCAGAGCACAGAGCACAAAGCACAGAGCCAAGACCCAGAGTAGAGAAACTGAACTGAGTCCAGTGGACAGAGCAGAGAGAACAGAGGAGGAGCCCAGAGCCAGAGCCCAGAGTGCAGAGTGCAGAGCCAGAACACAGAGCACAGAGCCAGAGCAAGGGACACAGAGCACAAAACCAAGACCCAGAGTCATAGACAGTGCCCAGAGCCAGGTCCCAAAGCACAGAAACCCAAGCAAAGAGCACAGAGCACAGAGCACAGAGTACAGAGCCAGAGAACAGAGCACAGAACTCTGAGCACAGAGCAGATAGCCCAGAGCACAGAGAACAGAATAGGAACCAAGAGACAGAACCTGGAGGGCAGAGTGCAGAGCAGAGAGCACAGAGCATAAATCCAGGACCCAGAGTTCAGAGCCCTGACCCAGAGTATTGAGACAGAGCTTGAAGCCAGAGCCCAGATCACACAGCCCAGACACAGCATGGTGCCAGAGCACAGAGCACGGAACCCAGAGCACAGATTCCAGAGCACAGAGCACAGGGACCAGAACACAGAGCACAGGGCCAGAGGTCACAGTGCAGAGACCAGAGCACAGAGCACAGAGAACAGAGCCCAGAACACAGAGTCCAGAGCACAGGGCACAGAGCACAGAGCACAATGACTATAAACCAGAGCCCAGTGTACAGTGTCCAGAGCACAGAGAAGAGAGCACAGAGCACATAACACAGAGCTGAGAGCATAGAGCACAGAGTACAGAGCCCAGAGCACACAACACAGAGCACAGAGCCCTCTTTACAAAAAAATGAGCCAAAATCCCAGAGCAAAGAGTCCAGAGCACAGAAATCAGAGTACAGACCATAGACTGAGAGCCCAGAGCAGAGAGACTAGAGATGAGAGCACAGAGCACAGTGCCCAGAGCCCATAGCAGAGAGCACACAACACAGAGCCAGAGCCCAGGGTACAGAATGCATAGCACAGAGTCCAGAGTACAGAGCCCAGAGCACACAGCACAGAGCACACAGCACAGAGCACAGAGCCAAGTGCACAAATCAATGAGGCCAGACCTTAAAGCACAGAGCCCAGAGCCCAGAGACAAGAGCACAGTGCACAGTCACAGAGCCCAGAGCACAGAGCTAGAGCACAGGGTCCAGAGCATAGAGATAGAGTACAGAGACAGAACACAGAGCCCAGAGCTGAGAGTACAGAGCATAGAGCACAGAGCACAGAGCACAGTGACCAGAGTCCAGAGCACAGAGCACAGAGCACAGACCCAGATCCAGGGTCAGAACCCAGAGCTGTGGGTCTGTGCTTTTAGCTCTGTGTTCTGTACTCTGGTTTGTGTTCTGTGCTATGGTCTCTGTGCTCTTTACTCTATGCTGTGTGTTCTGTACTCTTGGCTCTGTCCTCTGACTCTGTGCTCTGTGCATTGTGCTCAGAACTCTTTGCTCTGAGTTCTGGCTCTGAGCTCCTGCTCTGTGCATTGTGTTCTGTACTTTTTGCAGTGTGCTCTGTGCTCCGGCTATTTTCTCTGGACTCTTGTTCTGGGCTCTGCTCTGTGCTCTGGGTTCTGACTCTGGGCTCTGACTCTGGGCTCTTTACTCTGGTGTCTCATTCTGGGCTCTGTGCTCTGTGCTCTGTCTCTGATTTCTGGTCTCTTGGCCTGGGTTCTGTGCTCTGGGATCTGTGCTGTGGTCTCTGTGCTCTGTGCTATGTGCTCTGGACAGTGTGCTCTGGGCTGTATGCTCTGTTCTCTGTGTTCTACATTCTGTGCTCTGGGCGCTGACTCTGTGCTCTTTGCTCTGTGCTCTGTTCACAGTGCTCTGTGCTCTGTGCTCTGTCTCTGTACTCTTGCTCTTTATTCTGGGTCTGTGCTTATGGCTCTGTGCTCTGTGCTCTGGTGTCTGTGTTCTGGTCTCCGTGCTCTGTGATATGTGCTATCAACTCTGGGCTCTGGACTCCATTCTCTGTGCTCTGCACTTTGTGCTCTGGGGTCTGGCTCTGTTCTCTGTGCTCTGGGCACTGTGCTCTGTGCTATGGTTCTGGTCACTGTGCTCTGTGTTCTCAGCTCTGTGCTCTTGGCCCTGTGCTTTGTACACTGTGTTCTGCACTCTGTGCTCTGTGCCCTAATTCTGTGCTGTGGACTCTAGTCTCTGGGCTCTGGGCACTGTGCTCTGGGCTTTGGGCTCTGTCTCTGTACTCTCTGCTCTACACTCTCTAGTCTCTGGGCTCTGGGCACTGTGCTCTGTGCTCTGGGCTCTGTCTCTGTACTCTCTGTTCTCTGTCCTCTCTGCTCTGCACTCTGTGCTCTGTCCTCTGTGCTCCACACTCTGTTCTCTGGACTCTGTCCTCTCTGTTCTGCATTCTGCACTCTGTGCTCTGACTCTATGCTCTGGCTCTGTGCTCTGTGCTCCTTGCACTGGGCTCTGGGCACTGCGACCTGTGCTGTGGGCTCTTTGCTATGTGCTCTTGGCTCTGGACTCTGGCTCTGTGCTCTGTACTCTGGGCTCTGCACACTGAGCTCTGGGCTCTGACTCTGTGCTCTGTACATGCTCTCTGACCCTGGGCTTTGTGCTCTTGACTCTTGGCTCTGACTCTGTGCTCTGTGCTATGATCTCTGTCCTCTGATCTCTGTGCTCTGTGCTCTGTCTCTAAGCTCTGGTCTCTGGGCTTTTTGCTCTGGGCTCTGTGCTGTGGTCTCTGCACTCTGTGCTCTGGACTCTGGGCTCTGAGCAGTGTGCACTGTGCTCTGTGCTCTGACTCTGTACTCTAACTCTGTATTCTGGGTCTGGTCTCATGGGTGTGTGTCTGTGCTCTGCTGTCTGGTCTCTGTGCTGTGTGCTCTGCACTCTGTGCTCTGTGCTCTGTACTCTGTGCTCTATTCTTTGGGCTCTGGACTCTGGGCTCTGGGCTCTGGGTTCTTTGCTCTGCATTCTGTGTTCTGGCTCTATGCTCTGTGCTCCTTGCACTGGGCAAGGCACTGCTCAGGGCACTGCACCCTGTGCTCTGTGCTCTGTGCTCTGCATTCTGTGCTCTTGGCTCTGGGCTCTGTCTCAGTGCTCTGTGCTCTGTGCTGTGCACTCTGCACTGTGACCTGTGTCCTGGACTCCTGCTCTGTGCTTTGTGCTCTGTACTCTCTGCTCTTGCTATTTGCTCTGGGCTCTGGCCTTGGGCTCTGACTCTGTGCTCTGCATTCTGTGCTCTTGGCTCTGGGCTCTGTCTCAGTGCTCTGTGCTCTGTGCTGTGCACTCTGCACTGTGACCTGTGTCCTGGACTCCTGCTCTGTGCTTTGTGCTCTGTACTCTCTGCTCTTGCTATTTGCTCTGGGCTCTGGCCTTGGGCTCTGACTCTGTGCTCTGTATTCTGTGCTCTGGCTCTATGCTCTGGGCTGTGTGCTCTGCTCTCTGGCACTGGGCTATCTCTCAAAACTCTGGGTTTGGCCTCTGAGGTCTGTCTCTGTTCTCTGGTTCCTGGCTCTGTTCTCTATGCTCTGTGCTCTGCACTCTGTGCTCTGCCTCAGGCTCTGGGCTCCTGTTCTGTTTTCTGTGCTCTGTGCTTTGTGGTCTGTGCTCTGTACTCTGGGCTCTAGCTCTTTGCTCTGCACTCTGTACTCGGGTTCTGGCTCTGGGATTCTGCTCTGCGTCCAGAGCACAGAGCACAGAGACCACAGCACAGAGCTGACAGAACACAGAGACCACAGCCCAGGGCACAGAGCACAGAGCTCAGAGCAGAGCACAGAGCCCAGATTCCAGAGCTCAGAGACACATCACAGAACAAAGTGCTAAGAGACCACAGCCCAGGGCATACAGCCCAGAGTATAGATCCAGATTACAGAGAAAGAAAACAGATCCCACATCCCAGATTCAAGCACAGAGCACAGAGAAAACAGACAGAGCTCAGAGCCAGAGTGCAGAACACAGAGCTCGAAGCACAGAGTCAGAAACCAGAGAACAGAGACAAAGTTCAGAGCCCAGTCCAAGATATTGAGACAGAGCCTAGATCCAGACCCCAGAGCACAGAGCACAGACCACAATCCACAGAGCACCAGCAAAGAGCGTGGAGCACTGAGCACAGAACACAGAGTGCAGAGCACAGAGAACAAAGCAAAGAGCACAGAGTGCAGAGCACAGATCACCAAGACAGAGCCAGAACCCAGAGCCAGATACCAGAGCACAGAGTGTGGAGCACGGAGGCCAGAGGACAGAGTCCAGTGCAGAGCACAGAGCACAGAATACAGAGTACAGAGCACAGAGTGCAGAGCACAGAGCACCAAGACAGAGCCAGAGCCCAGAGCCAGATACAAGAGCACAGAGTGTGGAGCACAGAGGCTGGAGCACAGAGTCCAGTGAAGAGCACAGAGCACAGAGTACAGAGTACAGAGCACACAGTAAAGAACACAGAGCACAGAGCTGAGAGCCCAGACCCAGAGTACAGAGCCAGACTACAAAGCCAGAGCACAGACAAAGAACACAATGACCAGAAACCAAAGCAAAGAGCACAGAGCACAGAGACCAGAGCACGGAACAGAGAACCCAGACCCCAGAGCATAGACCACAGAGAACAGAGCACAGAGAACAGAACCCAGAGCCCAGAGTCCAGAGCTCAGAGCCAGAGCCAAAGTACAGAGACCAAGCACAGACCACAGATTGCAAAGCACAGAGCCAGAGCCCAGGACCAGAGCCCAAACCTCTGGGTTTGTGCTCTTGGCTCTGTGCTCTGTGCTTGGATTTTGCTGTGTGCTATGGTTTCTGTGCTCTTTTCTCTGTGCTCTGTGCTCTGCTCTGGGCTCTGTGCTGTGGTCTCTGTGCTCTGCATTCTCTGTTCTGGGCTCTGGCTCTGGGCTCTCTCTCTCTTCTCTGTGCTCTGTGCTGTGAGTTCTTGGATGTGGGCTCTGTGTTTTGTCTCTGTACTGTGGATCTATGCTCCGAACTATGTGCTCTCTGCTCTAGTCTCTGTGCTCTGTGCTCTGTTCTCTGGCTTTGTGCTCTGTGCCCTGTACTCTGGGCTCTTGGTACTGTGCTCTGTGATTTGTGCTCTGGGCTCTGTAATCTGTGTTCTGTGCTCTGTGCTCTGTGTTCTGCTATCTGTGCTCTGGTCTCTTTGCTCTGCAATCTGTACTCTGTTCTCTATGCTCTGCACACTGTATACTGGTTCTCTGTTCTGTGTTCTGTGCTCTGGGCTGTGTGCTCTGGTTTCTGGCTCTAGGTTCTCTCTCAAGATGCTGGGTCTGGGATCTAAAGTCTGTCTCTGTTCTCTGGGTCCTGGCTCTGTGGTCTGTGCTCTGTACTCAGTGCTCTGAGTTCTGGCTCTGGGATCATGCTCTGTTTTCTGTGCTCTGTGCTCTGTGCTCTGTGCTCTGTGTTCTGGCTGTGCTCTGCGATGTGGGCCAGATCACAGATCACAGAGTACAGAGTAAAGAGCACAGAGCACAGAGCACAGAGCTGACAGAACAGAGAGACCAGAGCCCAGGGCTCAGAGCACAGAGCTCAGAGACTGCAGCACAGAGCCCAGAGCAGAACACAGAGCCTAGATTCCAGAGCTCAGAGACACATCACAGAATAAAATGCTAAGAGACCACAAACCATAGCACAGACCATAGAGCCCAGAAAACAGCACAGGTCACAGAGCACAGAGATCAGGGCAGAAAGCATGTAGCTCAGAGCATAGATCCAGAGTACAGAGACAGAACACAGTGTCTACATCCCAGAGCTCACAGCACAAAGCACAGAGAACAGAGAGACAGCTCAGACCGGAGCCCAGAGTGCAGAGAACAGAGCACATAGTACAAAGCCAGAGCACAGAGCACAATGCAGAGAGCACAGAGCACAGAGCTGGAGCCCAGAGGGCAGAGGGCAGAGCACAAGGCACAGAGCCAGAGCACAGAGCACAGAGCACAGTAACCAGAGCAGAAAGCACATAGCTCAGAGCATACAGTGCAGAGTACAAAGCAAGATCACAAAGCCAAAGTCAGAGCCCAGAGCCCATGGCAAAGAGTACAGAGTACAGAGTAGAGAGCACACAAAACAGAGCAGGAGCTCAGAACCAGAGCCCAGAGCACAGAGTGCAGAGCACAGAGCCAGAACCCAGAATACAGAGACAGAGTTCAGAGCCCTGATCCAGAGTATTGAGACAGAGCCTAGAGCCAGAGCCCAGAGTACACAGCCCTGAGCACAGAGCACAGAGTCAGAGCAGAGATCACAGAGCACAATGCATAGAGCACAGAGTGCAGAGTTCAGAGACCGAAGCACAGAGCACAGAGACCCGAGCACAGACACAGAGTAGAGAGCAAGAGTACAGGGAACGAGCACAGAGCAGTGTGACCAGAGCTCATTGCACAGAGTACAGTGCCCAGAGCCTACAGTCCTAAGTCCAGAGCACAGAGCCAGAGGTGAGAATGCAGAACCCATAGCACAGAGCCTAGAACATAGAGTCCAGAGCAGAGAGCACAGAGCACAGTGATCAGAGCACACACTCAGTACAGAGACAGAACACAGAGCCCAGAGCCTAGAGTACACAGCACAAAGCACAGCGTGCAAAGACAAGAGCACAGAGCACAGAGCCCAGTGCCTAGACAAAGTGTAGAGAGACAGAACACAGAGACCAGTGGCCAGAGCTCAGAGCACAGAGCACAGAGATCACAGACCATAATACAGGGAACAGAGCACAGAAACCAGAGCAGAGAACACATAGCTCAGAGCATAGATCCAGAGTACAGAAACAGAAGACAGAGATATCATCCAAGAGCTCACAGCACAGAGCACAGGGAAGAGAGAGAGCGCTCAGAGATAGAGCCCAGAACACAGAGTGCAGAACACAGAGCACAGAGCCAGGGCACAGAACACTGAGCAAAGAGCCAGAGCCCAGAGCACTGAGCAGAGGGCACAGAGCCATAACACAGAGACAAGGGCACAGAGCACAGAGCACAGATCCAGAGTGCAGAGTGCAGAGCCAGAGCACAGAGCACAGAGCCCTGAGCACAGAGCAGATAGCACAGAGCACAGAGAACAGAGTAGGAAGCCAGAGACAGATCCCAGAGCCAATGGGCTCTGTGCTCTGGTTTGTGCTCTGTGTTCTGGTCCTGTGCCCTTTACTCTGTTCTCTGTGCTCTGTACTCTCGGATCTGTGCTTTGACTGTGTACTCTGCTCTTTGTGCTCAGGGCTCTGTGCCCTGGGCTCTGGCTCTGAGCACTGTTTCTGAGTCTGGTTCTGGTCTCAGTGCTCTGTGCACTGTGCTGGCTCTGTCCTCTGTGCTTTGTGCTCTGCACTCGTCAATCTGGGCTGTGGCTCTTGGCTCTGGCTGCGTGCTCTGTGCTCTGGGGTAAGTGCTCTTTGTTTTGTGTTCTGTGATCTGACTCTGTGCTCTGCACTCTGCACTCTGGGCTTTGGCTCTGGTCTCCTGCTCTCTGTCCTGTGCTCTGTGCTCTGGCTCTGTGCTCTGGGCACTGTGCTGTGGTCTCTGTGCTCTCTGTTCTGAGCTCTGGTCTCTGGTCTCTGGGTTCTGTCTCTCTACAATTGGTCTGGGTGCTGGTCTCTCTGCTCCGTGCTCTGTGCTTTTTGCTACATATTCTAAGCTCTGGGATCTGTGTTCTGTCTCTGTACTCTGGGTCTGTGCTCTGGACTCTGGCTCTGTGCTCTGGCTCTGTGCTCTGTGCTCTGACTCTGTGATCTGGGCTCTGGGTCTGTGCTCTGTGCTCTGGGCACTGTGCTCTCTGCTGTGTGCTCTGGGCTCAGTGCTCTGTTCCTCTGCTCTGCACTCTGGGCTGTGGGTTCTGGCTCTATGCTTTGTGCTCTGTGCTCGGGGTTCTGTGCACTGTGCTCTCTTCTCTGTTCTCTGTGCTCTGTCTCTGATTTCTGATCTTTGGGCTTTGTGCTCTGGGCTCTGTGCTGTGGTCTCTGTGCTCTCTGTTCTGAGCTCTGGTCTCTGGTCTCTGGGTTCTGTCTCTCTACAATTGTTCTGGGCACTTTCTGCTCTGTTTCCTGGTCTCTGTGCTCTGTTCTCTTTGCTCCATATTTAAAACTCTGGGCTCTATGTTCTGTCTCTGTACTTTGGCTCTGTGTTCTGTGCTCTGACTCTATGCTCTGTGCTCTGTGCTCTGCACTCTGGACTCTGTGTTCTGGCTCTGGGCTTTGTGCTCCGGGCTCTGGGCTCTGCGCACTGTGCTCTCTGCTCTGTTCTCTGGGCTCTGGGCTCTGTTTTTCTGCTCTGCACCTTGTGTTCTGGGCTCTGGCTCTGTGCTCTGGGCTTTGGTCACTATGTATTATGGGGCACAACTTAAGAATAGACTGCTTACCACTGAGAAGTCCAAATTTGAAAGACTTTATTAAGCCAGCTGGCTGACTGTCTCACACAATGCCCCCCAAAAAAGGCCATTGGAAGAACAGCCCCAACCATAGTGTTGTAGGGGTTCTTATACCAAAAATCACATTAATCATAAGTCTCTGTTGCTATGATTCAAAATTACAAACTATCATCATGAAATCATCAACAGAGTGAGTAGTGGGTCAAAATGACCCTTACCTAGGTACACATTAAAGAATGGTTACTAACATTCACACAATTACCATTTACATGATACATTAGTTAAGAGCAATAGAGATCAAAAGACTGCAACTTATCATTACATAAGAATTGTCATTTTGTATTGCTAAACATGTCATGCTACATAACTGAGGATGGGTACAGAGGCGGGGTGTTCCCATGGAGGAAACTTATTTCCTACATAACATGGAGTCTCAAAACAAAATGGAGTCTGTTTAGTCATGTCCCTTATAGTCTTGCATATAACATTTTCATGGAGCCAGATCGATCAGCCCATTACATGTGCTATGTGCTCTGTCTTTGAACTCTGGCTCTGTACTCTGGGTCTGGGCTCTCAGCTCTGTGCTCTGTGCTCTGTGCTCTGTGCTCTGGTCTTTGTACACTGTGTTCTGTGCTCTGCGCTCTGTGCTCTGGACTCTGTGATCTGGGCTCTGTGCTCTGTGATCTGGGTTCTTGCTCTGGTTCTGTGCTCTGTGCTCTGGTCTCAGGCTCTAGCCTCTGGATCTATGCTCTGTGCTCTGTGTTCTGTGCTCTAGGTTCTGAATCTGGGCTCTGAGTTCTATCTCTGTACTCTGGGTCTGGGCTCTTGGTTCTGAACTCTGTGCTCTGGTCTCTGGTCTCTGTGCACTGTGCTCTGATCTCTGGGCTCTGGGTTCTGTGTTTTGAGTGTGCACTCTGGGTCTGGGCTCTGTGCTCTATGCTCTGTGCTCTAGTCTCTGTACTCTGTGCTCTGTGCTCTGGACTCAACAGTGGCTCTGGTCTCTGTGCTCTGGGCTCTATGCTTTGTGCTGTTGGTTGTGTGCTCTGTGTACTGTCTCTGTACTCTGGGTCTGTGCTCTGTGCCCTGTGCTTTGTGCTCTGGTCTCTGTGCTGTGTGCTCTGTGATCTGTGCTTTGTCTTCTGAGCTCTGGGCTCTGTGCTCTGTGTGGTTGGTTGTGGGCTCTGAGTTCTGTCTCTATACTCTGGGTCTGGGCTCTTGACTTTGAGCTCTGTGCTTTGTGCACTATGCTCTGATCTCTGGGCTCTGGGTACTGTGCTTTGTGGGTGTACTCTGGGTCTGGGCTCTATGCTCTGGTCTCTGTACTCTGTGCTCTGTGTTCTGGGTTCACTACTGTGGGCTCTGTTCTCTGTGCTCTGTGATCTTTGCTTTGTCCTCTGTGCTCTGGGCTATGTGATCTGTGCTCTGTGCTCTTGGCAGTTGGCTCTGTGTTCTGTCTCTGTACTCTGGGTCTGGGCTCTGTGCTCTGTGCTCTGTGCTCCAAGTTCTCTACTGTGGGCTCTGTGCTCTCTGCTCTGTGCTCTTCATTGTGTTGTGCCCAAAGGCTCAAGACCCCACAAAGACCACCAGAGACCACGATCAATGCAAGCAACAAAGAGTCATTTATTAGCAAGCTCGAGCCTGGTCCTCTGCGTCCTTAACCAGTGACGCTAAGAGAGGCCCCGAGCCCTCGTTAGCAGGGTTTTTATAATGAAAGGCAAGCAGTTTTACAGTGTTCTTTTAATTGGTTAACATTTGAACAGCTAAACATTAGTCCTCCTCTGGTTGGGTCCGGCCAATCTATTTGATTCTCATTGGGTCCTGCCAGAACTGCCCTAGTGGAAGAAGGGAGGAGGGAAAGGGTGAATTATGCAGGAGATGAGTCGGGGCTAAGCCCCGCTCCCGTCCTTGACAGATAAGGTCTCCAGGCAACTGTACATTCTTCGGACAAATATCTCTTAACAACCTTGGTAAGCACAGGGGCCCAGCAGTCCTGTTTCTCCTTGAGACATTTAGCAGCACAGATACCACCCTGCTCTCAACAGTTGTGGGCTCTGTGTACTGTCTCTCTACTCTGGGTCTGGGCTCTAAGATCTGTGCTCTGTGCTCTGTTCTGCATTCTGTGCTCTGTGCTCTGTCTCTGGACTCTGGGATTGAGCTCTGTGCTCTGTTTCTGTACTCTGTGAATGGGCTCTGTGCTCTGTGCTCTGGGTACTGGTCAGCACTCTGCTCTGTGTCTGTCTCTGTACTCTGGGTCTGGGCTCTGTGTTCTGTGTTCTGTGCTCTATGCTCTGTGCTCTGTGTTCTGTGCTCTGGTCTCTGGTCTGCACCCTGTGCTCTATGATCTGTCTCTCACTCTGGGTCTGGGCTCTGTGCTCTGTGCTCTGTGCTCTGTGTTCTGGGCTCTGTGCTCTGTGCTCTGTGCTTAGGAATCTGGGCTCTGTGCACTGGGCTCTATGAGCTCTAATCTGCACTCTGTGCTCTCATGTCTCTGCTTTGTGCTCTGTCCTCTGTTCTATACTCTGTGCTCTGTGCTCTGGGCTCTGTCCGTTGCCCTCAGGAAATGGGCTCTGGATCTGTGTTCTGCCCTCCATACTCTGGCTGTGGCTCTGCACTCAATGCTCAGGTCTCTATGCTCTGTGCTCTGTCTCTGTACTCTGACTCTCATTCTGAGATATGGGCACTGAGCTCTGCATTTTGTCTCTGTACTCTGGGTCTGAGCTCTGGTCTCTGTGCTCTGGGCTCTGACTCTGCTCTGGGTTCTGTGATCTGTGCTCTGGTGTCTGTAATCTCTGCTCTGTGCTCTGGTTTTGTGCTCTGTGCTCTAGGTTCTGTGCTCTGTTCTCTGTGCTCAGGGCTCTGTCTCTGTGCTCTGTGCTCTGTGCACTGTGCTCTGTGCTCTGACTCTGGGCACTGGGCTGTGTGCTTTGTTTCTGTGCTCTGTGCCTTGACTCTGTGTTCTGGCTCTATCATCTCTGCAATGTGTTCTGGCTCTGTGCTCTGGGCTCTGACCATGTGCTCTGTGCTCTGTAATCTGGGTTTTGGTTCTGGTCTTTGTCTCTGTATTCTGTGCCTGCACTCTGTGAACTGTGCTCTGTGCTCTCGGTTCTGTGCTCTGTGCTCTGGGTTCTGTGTTCTGGCTGTATCCTTTGTGCTCTGTGCTCTGTGCTCTGAGTCTTTCATTCTGTACTCTGTGCTCTGGCTCTGTGCTCTGCAATCTGTGCTCTGTGCTCTGGCTCTTTGTTTGGGCTCTGGGCTCTGGTCTCTGTGCTCTGTGCACTGAATTCTTTGCTCTGGGGTGTGTCTCTGGGCTATGTGTTCTGGATCTCTGATCTGGGCTCTGTGTTGTGGGCTCTGATTCCATGCTCTGGCTCTGTGCTCTGACTCTGGGCTCTGACTCTGATCTCTGTCTCTGGGCTCTGGATCTTGGTTATTTCTCTAGGCTATGTGCTCTGGCTCTGTGCTCTGGACTCTGGCTCTGTGTTCTATGAATTTTACTGTGGGTTCTGTACTCTGGTCACTGTGTTCTGTGCTCTACATTCTGTGCTCTGGGCTCTGGCTCTGGGCTCTGGTTCTGTGCTCTGGGCTCTAGGCTCTTTGCTCTGGATCTCTGCTTTGTGCTCTGTCTCTTTATCTGGATCTGGGTTCTATGTGCTGTCTCTGTATTCTGGGTCTGGACCCTGTGCACTGTGCTCTGTGCTCTTGGCTCTGTGCTCTGTGCTCTGTGCTCTGACTCTGTACTCTGTATTCTGGGCTCTTTGCTCTGCTTTCTTTGCTCTGTTCACTGGCTATGTGGTCTGGCCTCTGTCCCTGTGCTCTGGCTCTGTACTCTGGCTTTGTTGTCTGGGCTCTGTGCTCTGTGCTCTATGCTCTGGACTCGGGCTCTGTGTTCTGTGCTTTGTGCTCTGGGCTCTATACTCTGGTTTCTGTGCTCTGTGCACTACATTCTGTGCTTTGGGCTCTGGCTCTGGGCTCTGGTTCGGTCTCTGTTCTCTGTGCTCTGGCTCCGGTATCTGGACTCTGTGCTCTTTGCTCTGGCTCTGTTCACTGTTCTCTGACTCTGACTTTGTGCTCTGTCTCTGGGCTCTGGCTCTTGGTTCCATCTCTGGGCTATATGCTCTGCCTATGTGCTCTGGGTTCTGTGCTCTGGCTCTGTGCTCTGATTATGTGGTCTGGTCTTTGTGTCTCTGTGCAATGTGCTCTGCACTCTGTGCTCTTGGGTTTGCTTCTGGATTCTTGATCTCTGCACTTGGCTCTCTGCTCTGTACTCTGGTCTCTCTTTTTTCTCTGTTCTCTGACTCTGGGTTCTGTGTTCTGTACTCTGGGTTTGTGCTCTGTGCTCTAGGCTATATGCTCTGGCTCTGATCTTAGTCTCTGGGCTATGTGCTCTGACTCTGTGCTCTGTGCTCCATGCTGTGGGCTCTGGCTCTGTCCTCTGGTTCTGTACTCTGTGGTATGTGCTCTATGTATTATATGCTCTGTACACTGTCCTCTGTGCTCTGGCTCTGTGCCATGGCTTTGTGATCTGGGCTCTGGGCTCTGTGCTCTCTGCTCTGGGTTCTGGTGGGTTCTCTGTGCTCTGTGCTTTGGTTCTGGCCTCTGAACTCTGTGCTCTGAGCTCTGGTTCTGTCTCTGTGCTCTGTGTTCTCCCTGTGGGATCAGGGCTCTGTGCTCTGGCTCTGTGCTCTGTGCTCTGGGCTCTGACTCTCTCCTCTGTCACTGACCTCTGGCTCTGGGTTCTGTCTCTGGGCTATGTGTTCTGACTCTGTTCTCTGGGATCATTGCTATGGGCTCTGGCTCTGTTCTCTGTCTGGGCTCTGGCTCTGTGCTCTGTTTCTGGTCTCTGGATCTTGGATCTTTCTCTGAGCTATGTGCTCTGGCTCTGTGTTCTGTGCTCTGTGCTCTGGCTATGTCGTCTGGTCTCTGTGCACTGTGCTCTGCACTCTGTGTTCTTGATTCTCCCTCTGGGCTCTGGATCTATGCACTACTCTCTATGCTCTGAACTCTGGTCTCTGTTTTCTCTGTTCTCTGGCTCCAGGCTCTGTGTTCTGTGCTCTATCTCTGGTCTCTGATGCTGTGCTCTGTGCTCTTCACTCTGGGCTCTGAGTCTGGTCTCTGTGCTCTGGGCTCTGTGCTGTGGCCTCTGGCTCCGTCCTCTGGTTCTGTGCTCGGTGGTATGTGCTCTGACTCTGTACTGTATGCTCTGTACTCTTCTCTGTGCTCTGGCTCTGTGCTCTGGCTCTGGGCTCTAGCTTTGTCATCTGGGCTCTGAGCTCTGTGCTCTCTGCTCTAGGTTCTGGTTTGTTCTATGTGCTCTGTGCTCTGGCACTGGGCACTGGGCTCTGTGCTCTGTGCTCTGCTTCTGTCACTGTTCTCTATGCTCTGGCTGTGAGATCTGGGTTCTGTGCTGTGGGTTTGGCTCTGTTCCCTGGCTTTGTGCTCTGGCTCTGTGCTCTGGGTTCTGGGCTCTGTGCTGTAGTCTCTGTGCTCTGCGCTCTGATCTCTGGGCTCTGGGCTCTGTGTTCTGTCTCTCTACACTTGGTCTGGGCACTGGGCTCTGTGCTCTGTGCTCTGTGCTATGGTCTCTGTTCTCTGGGCTCTGTTTTCTGTCTCTGTACTCTGGGTCTATGCTCTGGGCTCTGACTGTGTGCTCTGGCTATGTGCTCTGTCTCTGTGATCTGTGCTCTGGTCTCTGGGCTCTGACTCTGTGCTTTGTGCTCTGTGCTCTTGGCTCCAACTCTGGTCCCTGTGCTCTGAGCTCCTGCTCTGGGTTCTGCACTTGGCCACTGGCTCTGTGCTCTGTGCTCTGGGCCTCTGTTCTCTGTGCTTTGCACTCTGCACTCTGGGATCTGAATCTGGGCTCCTGATTTGGATTCCAGCTTCGTGTTTTGTGCTCTGTGTTTTGTACTCTTTGCTCTGTGCTCTGACAATGTGCTCTGGTCTCTGACTCTGGGCTCTGGTTCTGTGCTTTGTGCTCTGTGCTCTTGGCTCCGACTCTGGGCCCTGTGCTCTGGGCTCCTGCTCTGGGTTCTGCACTGGGCCACTGGCTCTGTGCTCTGTGCTCTGGGCCTCTGTTCTCTGTGCTTTGCACTCTGCACTCTGGGATCTGAATCTGGGCTCCTGATTTGGGTTCCAGCTTCGTGTTTTGTGCTCTGTGTTTTGTACTCTTTGCTCTGTGCTCTGACAATGTGCTCTGGTCTCTGGCTCTGGGCTCTGGCTCTGGGCTCTGGCTCTGTGCTTTGTGCTCTGTGCTCTTGGTTCCGACTCTGGGCCCTGTGCTCTGGGCTCCTGCTCTGGGTTCTGCACTTGGTCACTGGCTCTGTGCTCTGTGCTCTGGGCCTCTGTCATCTGTGCTTTGCACTCTGCACTCTGGGATCTGAATCTGGGCTCCCGATTTGGGTTCCAGCTTTGTGTTTTGTGCTCTGTGTTTTGTACTCTTTGCTCCGTGCTCTGACAATGTGCTCTGGTCTCTGGCTCTGGGCTCTGACTCTGTGCTCTGTCTCTGAGCTTTGGTCTCTGTGCTCTGGTCCCTGTGCTCTGGGTTCTGTGCTGTGGTCTCTGTGCTCTGTTCTCTGTGCTCTGGGCTCTGCCTCTGGGTACTCTCTCTGACTCTGGATCTGGTCTCAGTGCTCTGTGCACTGTGCTCTGACTCTGTGCTCTGCACACTGCACACTGGGCTCTGACTCTGGATCTAGGCCCTCAGCTCTGAACTCTGTGCTCTGGTCTCTGTGCTCTGGCTCTCGGCTGTGGTCTCTGTGATCTGTATTCTGTGCTCTGGACTCTATGCTCTGTGCTCTGTAATCTGGGTTCAGGGCTCTGGCTCTGTGCTCTGTGCTCTGGGCTGTGTGCTCTGAGCTCTGTCTCTAGGCTCTCTCTCCATACTCTGGGTCTGGGCTCTGAACTCTGTCTCTGTTCTCTAGGTCCTGCCTCTGTGCTCTGTGCTATGTGTTCTGCACTCTGTGCTCTAGTTCTGTGCTCTGTGCTCTGTTCTCTGCACTCTGGGCTCTGGTCTGGCCTCACTCTCAGTTCTCTGTGCTCTGTGATGTGAGCTCTAGGATGTGTACTCTGTATGCTGTCTCTGTACTCTGGATCTATGCTCTGAGCTGTGTGCTCTCTGCTCTTGTCTCTGTGCTCTCTGCTCTGTGTCCTGGGCTCTGGCAATGGGCTCTGTACTATGGTCTGTTGTGTCTGAGCTCTGTGCTCTGTGCTCTGTCTCTGAGCTCTGGTCTCTGGTCTCTTTCCTCTGTGTTCTGGGATCTGGGCTTTGGTCTCTGTGTTCTATCTCTCTACACTTGGTCTGGGCATTGGACTTTGTGCTCTGTACTCTGGTCTCTATGCTCTGTGCTCTGGGCTCTATACTCTATGCTCTGTGTCCTGGGTTTTGTCTTTCTACTCTGGGTCTCTGTTCTGTGCTCTGGCTCTGTGCTCTGTGCTCTGTGCTCTGGGCTCTGGTCTCTGTGCTCTTGAACTTTGCTCTGGGCCTGGGCTCTGAACTCTGTCTCTGTTCTCTGGGTCCTGTCTCTGTGCTCTCTGCTCTGTGTTCTACACTCTGCACTCTGGGCTCTGTCTCTGGGCTCTGTCTCTGTTTTCTGTGCTTTGAGCTGTGAGCCTGAGATGCGGGTTTTGTGTTCTCTCTGTACTATGGATCTATGTTCTGGGTTCTGTGCCCTGGGCCTTGTACTCTAGTGTCTGGGCTCTGTGCTATGGTTCTATTCTCTGAGATCTGTGCTCTGTGCTCTGTCTCTGAGCTCTGGGCTCTGGGCTCTGTGCTCTGGTCTTTCTGTTCTGTGCTAAGGGTTCTGTGCTCTGACTCTGTGCACTGACCTGTGTGCTCTGCATTCTGCGCTCTGGGCTCTGACTTTGTGCTCTGCCCTCTGTGCTCTTGGATCAAGGCATTGTGATCTGTGCTCTGGGCTCTGTGCTGTGGTCTCTGTGCTCTGTGCTCTGGGCTCTGGGCTCAGAGCAGGAGACCAGAGCCAGAGCACAGAGCACAGAACACGAAACACTTAGTGCAGAATACAGAGTACAGGGAACTGAGAAAGAGCCCACAGCAGAGAGCACAGAGCCCAAAGTGCAGAATGCACATCACAGAGCACTGACAAAGAGCCTGCACAGAGCACAGAGCACCTAGCACAGAGTGAAAGCCTAGAGCACAGAGTGCATAGCACAGAGCCTGATGAGAGAACACAGAGCAGAGAGCAAAGAGCAAAGAGCAGAGCACAGAGTACAGAGCTCAGATCACAGGGCACAGAGCACAGAGCAGAACCACATAGCCAGATTCCAGACTGAAGACCGAAGAGCACGGACATAGAGCCAGGACACAGTACAGAGACAGAGCCAAGAGCCAGCGACCAGAGGACAGACCCCAGAGCACAGAACACAGAGTAGGAGTCAAGAGCCAGAACCCAGGACATAGAGTGCAGAGTACAGGCACAGAAACTGAAATAGAAGAGACAGCACAAAACACAGAGACAAGACCAGAGTTCAGAGCACAGAGCACAGGGCATAGAGCCAGAGCACAGAGCCAGAATCCAGAGCACAAGCCAGGGCACAGAGTAGAGATCACAGAGCACAGAGCACAGAGTGCAGACCACATAGCACAGAGGGAGAGCACTGATCTAGAGCCTAATGCACAGAATGCAGAGCACAGAGCACAAAGCAGAGAGCCAGACACTGATCCACAGTCAAGAGTGCACAGTGGAGAACACAGGGCCAGATCACATAGCCAGAGCACAGAGAACAAAGCATAGAGAAGAGATACCAGAACACAGAGTACAAAGCATAGAACCAAGACCCAGAGTACAGAGAGAGAGCCCAGAAGAAGAGCCCAAGCACAGAGAGAAGAGCACAGAGCCAGAGCACAGAGCACAAAATAAAGAGCCAGAGCACAGAGCACAGAGTGCAGAGCACAGAGCCACAACCCAGAGACAGAGCCCATAGCCAGAGCACAGAGAACAGAATTCAGAGCACAGAGCCAGAGCACAGAGCACAGAGCACAGAGCAAGAGCCCTGAGCAAGAGCCCATAGTGCAAAGTGCAGAGCACAGAGCAAAGAACACAGAGCCAGAACACAGAGTCTAGAACCCAGAGCACAGAGTGCAGAGCACAGAGCACAGGGTCAGAGCACAGAGCAAGAGCACGGAGCAGAGAACACAGAGCCAGAGACCAGAACACAGGGCACAGAGCAGGAGCCCAGCTCCAGAGCTCAGAGTGCAGAGTTCAGAGCACAAAGCAAAGAGACCAGAGCACAGAGCAGAGAGCCCAGGGTACAGAGACAGAACACAGAGCCCAGAGCCCAGTGCTCATAGCTAGAGACAGAGTAAAGAGACATAGCACAGAGCATGGAGCACAGTGACCAGAGACACAGAGTACAGAGACAGAGAACAGAGCCAGAGCACAGAGCACAGAACCCAAAACAAAAAGCACAGAGCCAAAGCACAGAGCACAGAGCAGGAGCCCAGAGCCAGAGCCCAGGACACAGAGTGTAGAGCACAGAGCACAGAGAGTGAGATAGAAGAGACAACACAAAGCACATACACAAGACCCAGAGCACAGAGACAGAGGACAGACCAGAGTACAGAGCACAGAACACAGAGCACAGAGTACAGAGCAGGAGCCCAGAGCCAGAGCCCAGAGTGCAGAGTTCAGAGCAGAGAGCACAGAGTATAGAGCCCAGAGTGCAGAGTGCAGAGCACAGAGCATAGAGCCAGGACACAGAGTACATAGACAGAGCACAGAGCCAGAGAGCAGAGAACAGAGCACAGAGAGCAGAACACAGAGCACAGAGAGCAGAGCACATAGCCCAGAAAACAGAACCCAGAACCCAGAACACAGAGTGCAGAGCACAGAGCACAGAGAAAGAACCAGAGGATAGAGCACAAACCACAGAGGCAAGATCCGGACTACAGAGACAGATCACAGAGAGCAGAGCACAGTGACCAGAGCCACAGAGCACAGAGCAGAGCCAGAACCCAGAGCCAGAGACCATAGTGCAGATTGCAGGACCAAGAGCAAGAACAAATTGCCACTTCACAGAGCCAGAGACCAGAGTGCAGAGTGCAGAGCACAGATCACAGAGCACAGAGCCAGAGCACAGAGTCAGAACCCAGAGTACACTCTGCAGAGCACAAAGCAAGATCACATAGCCAGAGCACAGAGCAAAGAGCACAGAACACAGAGCACAGAGAACAGAGCAGGAGCCCAGAGGCAGAGACCGGAATGAACTGGGCAGAGAACAGAGCACAGAGGACAGAACCAGGACCCAAAGTACAAACAGAGTTCAAAGCCCAGACCCAGAGTATTGAGTCAGAGCCCAGAGTCAGAACCCAGAGCCCAGAGCCCAGAGCACAGGGCACCCAGAACAGAGCTACAGCCCAAAACCAGAGTCCAGAGCACAGAGCACAGGGCCCAGAGTGTGAAGTGCAGAGGACAGAGTATAGTACACAGAGACAGAGCCCAGTACCAGAGCACAGAGCACAGAGCACAGAGCACAGGACGCAAAGCACAGAGTCAAAGGACATAGCACAGAGCACAGAGCCAGACCACAGAGCACAGAGCACAGGGAACAGGGCAGGAGCACATAGCCAGATCCCAGACTGCAGAGTGCAGAGCACAGAGCATAGAGCCAGGACACAGAGTATAGAGACAGAACCCAGAGCCAGCGCCCAGAGGACAGATCCCAGAGCACTGAGCACAGAGCATAGAGCAGAAGCCCAGAGTCAGAGCCCAGAACACAGAGTGCAGAGCACAGAGCACAGAGACTGAGATAGAAGAGAAAGCACAAAGCACAGAACAAGACCCTGAGTACAGAGACAGGAGCCAGTGCATGAGCCCAGAGCCCAGAACACAGAACACAAAGCACAGAGTACAGAGCACAGATCCAGTGCACAGAGAACAAAGCACACAGCACAGAGCCAAAGAACTGATCCAGATCCCAAAGTACAGAGTGGAGAGCACAGAGCACACAGATAGGAGCACAGAGAACAGAGCACAGAGCACAGAGTACAGAGATGAGAACACAGAACTCAGTGCCCAGAGCTCAGATCCAGGACCAGAATACAGAGAGAGAGCACAGAGTCACAGCCCAGAATGCAGAGCGCAGAGCCCAGTGTCAGAGCATAGAGCACAGAGCACAGAGCCAGAGCACTTATCCAGAGCCCATAGCACAGATTGCAGAAAACAGAACCAGAGCACATAACCAGAGCACAGAGCACAGAGACCAGAGGCAGAGCCCAGGACTCAGAATGCAGAGCAGAGCACAGAGATTGAGATAGAAGAAATAGCACAAAGCACAGAGACAAGGCCCAAAGTACAGAGATAGAGCCCAGAGTTAGAGCCCAGAGCACAGAGCAGAGAGTACAGAGCACAAAGCCCAGGCCAGAGCCCAGAGCACAGAGTGCAGAGCACAGAGCACAAGACACAGAGCCAGAGCCCAGAGCTCAGAGAACAGAGTGCAGAACACAGAGAACAAAGCACAGAGCCAGAGTACAGAGAGAGATCAGAGCCCAGAGCCCAGAGCTCAGAGCCAGTCTGAGTACACAGACAGAGCACAGAGTGGGGGCCAAGAGCCCACAATGCAGAGCAAGAAGAACAGCACAGAGCAGAAATCATGCACAGAGAACAGAGCACAGAGCACAGAGGACAAAACATAGAGTCAAATAAAGAGACAGAACACAGAGCCCAGAACCCAGAGCCCAGAGCCAGAGACCAGAGCACAAAGCTCAGACACATAACCAGAGCCCAGGACACAGTGCAGAGCACAGAGTACAGTCAATGAGATAGAAGAGACAGCACAAAGCACAGAGACAAGACAGAGTACAGAGAGAGCCCGGAGCCTGAGCACAGAGCACATAGCACAGAGCTCAGGGCACAGGGCACAGAGCACAGAGCCAGAGCCAAAGCCCACAGCAAAGAGAGCAGAGCACAGAACATACAGCCAGGAAACACAGTAAAGAGACAGCATGGAGCCAGAGCCCAAAGCACAGAGCACAAGCTCAGAGCCAGAGCTCAGGGCACAGATTGCAGAGCAGAGAGCACAGAAACTGAGATTGAAGAGAGAGCACAATGCACAGATACAAGACTCAGAGTACGGAGAGAGAGCCCAGAGACAGAGCACAGAGCACAGGGCATGGATCACAGAGCACAGAGCACAGGACACAGAGACAGAGTCTAGAGCCTGAGCCCAAAGCACAGAGCTCCAAGTACAGAGCACAGAGCACAGCACAAAGCACAGAGCACAGAGTCAGTGCCCAGAGAAGAGAGCACAGAGCATAAAGCAGGGGCCCCAGAACCATAGCCCAGGACACAGGATGCAGTGCACAGAGCACAGACACTGAGATAGAAGAGACAGCAGAAAGCACAGAAACAAGACCCAGAGTACAGAATCAGAGCCCAGATCATAGGGCACAGAGACAGAGCCCAGAGCTCAGACCCAGAGTACCGCCACAGAACACAGAGCCCAGAGGTCAAGGCTCAGAGACAGAGACAGAGTACACAGAGAGAGCACAGTGCACAGAGCACAGTGTCCAGAGACCAGAGTTCAGATCACAGAGCCCAGAGCCCTGAGACTAGAGCACAGAGCACAGAGCCAAGGTCCAGAGCTGGAGCCCAGAACAGAGACTGCAGAGACAGAGACCAGAGCACAGAACCTAGAGCACAGGGCCAAGAGCACATAGCACAGAGCACTGAGCCAGGGCCCAGTGTGCAGAGTGCAGAGCCCAGAGCACAGCGCACTGAGTATATAGCCAGAGCACAGAGCCAGATGACAGAGCATGGAGGTCCAAGCACCATGCACAGACCTAGAGTACCGAGACAGAGCAGAGAGTCAGAGCCCAGAGACCAGAGACCAGAACAACAGCACAGAGCACAGAGCACAGTGACCTGAAACCACAGCACAGAGCACAGAGCACAGAGCTCAGACCCCATGTACTGACACAGAACACAGAGCCCAGAGCCCAAAGCTCAGAGAGAGAGCCAGAGTACAGAGAGAGAGTGCAGAGCACAGAGCAGAGTGACCAGAGACCAGAGCACAGATCACAGAGCCCAGAGCCCAGAGCACAGAACAGAGTGACCAGAGAACAGAGCACAGATCACAGAGCCCATTGCCCAGAGCATAATGCACAGAGCATAGAATCATAGCCCAGAGCAAGAGCCCAGAGGACAGAGACCAGAGCACAGTGCCCAGAGCAAAGAGCAAAGAACACAGTACAGAGAGCACACAGCCAGTGCCCAGAGTACAGAGTGCAGAGTACAGAGTACAGCGCACAGAGCACATAGCCAGAGCACAGAACCCAGAGCACAGAGCCCAGATCACAGAGCACAGAGCACCAAGTCAGAGCACAGAGCACAGATACAGAGCCCAGAGTCAAAGCCCAGAGCACAGAGTGCCTAGTACAGAGTACTGACATAACCCAGAGTCCAGAGCACAGAGCCAGAGCACACAGCACAGAGCACAGAGCTGCAGCCCAGAGCCCAGAGCACAGTGCACAAAGCACAGAGCACAGAGCACAGAGCATAGTATACAGGGAAGAGATCACAGAGCTCATAGCCAGAGCCCAGAGCCCAGAGCCAGAGCCCAGAGCCAGAGTCCAGAGCATCAAACCCAGAGTACAAAGTGCAGAGCAAAGAGCATAGAACAGAGAGCCAGTGCACAGAGCACAGATGACACAGCACAGAGCACAGAGTGTAGAGCACAGAGCACAGAGCCAGAACACTGATCCATTATCCCAAAGCACAGAGTGCAGAGCAAAGAGCACAGAGCACAGAGCAGAGAAACAGAGCACTGTTCCAGAACCCAGAGCACACAGTGGAGAGCACAGAACCAGATCACATAGCCAGAGCACAGAGCCAAGAGCAAAGAGCACAGTGCACAGTGCACAGAGCTCAGAGCCAGAGCTCAGAGCACAGATTATAGAACTCAGAGCATAGAGACACAGCACAATGAACAGAGCACAGAGCCAAGACACAGAGTACAGAGACACAGCACTGAGCCCAGAACCAGAGTATTGAGACAGAGCCCAGAGACAGAGACCAGAGCACAGAGGTCAGAACACAGGGTGCAGAGTACAGAACCAGAACATAGAGCAGAGAGTCATAGGCCAGAGGCAGAGCCAGAGTGCAAAGTGCAGAGCACAGTATAGAGCTCAGAGCCAGAACCCAGAGATAGAGCCCAGGGCCGGTAGACAAAGTACAGTGCACACAACATAGACCCCGGACCCAAAGTACAAAGACACAGCCCAAAGTCTGAGCCCAGTGCACAGAGTAGAGAGCACAGAGCACAGACCCAGAGTACAGAAACAGAGCACAGAGCACAGAGACCAGAGCACAGAGCACAGAGCACAGTGCACAGAGCACATAGAGCAAAGCACAGAGCACAGAGCACCGAGCCAAGTCTTAGAGTACAGAGAAAGAGCACAGAGCCCAGACACAGAGTATTGAGACAAAGCTCAGAGCCAGAGCACAGAGCACAAGCCCAGAGAACACAGCCCAGAGCACAGAGCACAGAGCACAGAGCCAGAACACTGATCCAGAGCCCAAAGAGCAGAGTGAAGAGCACAGTGCACATTCCAGAGAGTCAGAGCAGTGATCCAGAGCCCAGAGTGCACAGTGGAGAGCACAGAGCCAGATTACATAGTCCAGGTGCAGAGCATAGAGCCCAGAACTCAGGGCACAATGCACAAAGCGCAGAATGTAGAGAGCAGAGCAGGAGCCCAGAGTCAGTGCTCAGAGTGTAGAGTGCAGAGCACGGAGCACAGTGCACAGAGCCAGGATCCAGACAACAGAGACAGAGTTCAGAGCCCAGATCCAGATATTTGAGCCAGAGCCCAGAGCACAGAGTGCAGAAGACAGAGTAGAGAGCAGAAAGCCAGAACCCAGAGGCAGAGCTCACGGCACATAGCAAGAGCACAGGGCACAGAACTCAGAATACAGAGCTCTGTGCTCTGTCTTGGGGCTCTGGCTATGGGCGCTGTCTCTGACTTTGGGTCTGGGCTCTGTGCTTTGTGCACTGTACTTGACCCTTTGCTCTGCACTCTACACTCTGGGCTCTGTGTGAAGACCACAGAGCATAGAGCACAAAGGGCAGAGCACAGAGCATGGAGCACAAAGCCAAGACCCAGAGTACAGAGACAGAGCACAGAGCGCTGACCCAGAGTATTTAGACAAAGCCCAGAGCCAAAGCCCAGAGCACAAATCCAGGAGCACACAGTGCAGAGCACAGAGCACAGAGCACAGAGCACAGAGCCAGTGCACAGAGCATAGTGCACAAAGCACAGGGCCCAGACCCAGAGCCCAGAGCTCAGAATGCAGAATCCAGAGCACAGAGCACAGAGCACAGAGCCCAGATCACAGAGCACAGAGCCAGCACACAGAGCACAGAGCACAGAGCACAGAGAGCAGAATGCAGAGCACAGAGCACTCAGCCAGGACCCAGAGAACAGAGACAGAGCAAAGAGCACAGATCCATTGCCAGAGTCCAGAGCAGAAATCCCAGATAACTGATTGCAGAGCACAGAGCACAGAGCACACTGCACAGGGCACAGTACACAGAGACCAAAGCACAGAGCACAAAGCCCAGAGCCCAGTTCCTGAATACAGGGACAGACCTCAGAGCCCACAGCCCAGAGCTCAGAGCACAGAATGCAGAGCACAGAGCACAGAGCACCAAGTGCAGAGCACAGAGCCCAGAAAACAGAGCCAGAACACAGAGCCAGAGCACAGAGACCAGAACACAGAGCACTGAGCAGAGAGCACAGAGCACAGAGATGAGAGCACAGATCATAGAACTCAGAACTCAGACCCAGAATACAGAGAACACAAAGCCCAGAGCTCAGAGACAGAGCCAGAACAGAGACAGAGCACAGAGCACAGAGCACACTGACCAGATACCAGAGCTTATTTCACAAAGCCCAGAGCCCAGCGTACAGAATGCAGAGCACAGAGCCATAGCCCCGTACATCTGCACAGTAGGACAGCAGGAGCTTACCTGAGAGAGGAAACCTACATCACAACCACATAGATTTTCCTTCTGAACACACCATTGGTTGCATCCTTAGCCACAGGGTCTGTGTGCAAAGCACTGAGCTCAGTGCCGTTTGCAACCATCTACCTGGGCCTGAGTCTCCCCTCTCCCCTGCACTCATCCACAGGCCCACCCAAGTCATCATGTTTCCCCTCATCCCTTCTCCTCAAGGTGCTTAGAACTTTCCTCTCACTCCTGGTGTGACCTCTAGTACACCAGATATCCTGGGCTTCCAGATGTGGTCCACCTGACTTCACATGCATACACCCTTTTCAAAGCAGACACACAGCTTCTGCCAACACCAGCCCCCCCTAGAATGATAGACATGTTTTCTGGACCAATGCTCTTACTGCAGAACACACTTACTAAAGAAGGAGCTCCCCACCTGGGGACTGGGGCAGCTTGCTGGTTTTGGATTTTCAGACAGAACATCTTACTCACTGCCACCTAACTCAATTCCACAGAACACTTTCCTGAAAGTGAGATTGTGGACATGCTGTTCCAGAGGCAGGGACCTCAGTCTGCCTGTGCTTCTTGGCTGTGGATCTGGCTTGCTCAGTTTCTCCCCTGCTAGAACCCAAGTGTCCTTTGATTCATAGCATGACTTGTCTGCCCCTCAACTAAAAGGACTCCAGAGCTTCAAGAGTGTGGACAGAGACCTCTCAGGATCCCAGTTTCCTCCTGCACAGTACCAGCCCTTTGTGGGAGGACAGGGCTGGGTGCAGGTTAGATGAGACCCTTAAATTTGGAAAGAAAAGGTTTCTTGGACCATCCACTGAGCGGGTATTGGGTGAAGGGAGACCAGAGGTCAGTGGGTTGCTGGGTTCCCTGACTGCAGCAGACACTGTCCATTGCTCCTACCTTTCTTGGTGCAGTTCTCCAAGCTGCAGCCCAACATCTATAATCAGGAAGGTTCTACTTTTTACACCACAGGTGCTCTTCCAAGACTCCTGCCAGGCCTGCTCCCTACACCCCACCAAATGCCTGGATCCTCCCATGGTGCCCATCCTTTCCACATGTGGGCACCAGCCAGACCTGGGAAGAGGTGCCAGACATGCAGAGCAGGAAGAGCACGTTGTGATTGCTGCAAAGAATCCAAGTTGTGGCCAGTCCACATGGGGCCAGAGATGTGGGGCCTGAATGGGGCCTCAGGAAGGAAGAAGCTTGATCTGGTCAACCTCCCTCCCATTACCATGCTTCACTAGCCCTGTTATCCTCCTGCAGGCCCTGGCAAGGGGATGCCCAGAACTGAGGACTGTCCTGTGAGGGGTGCATCAGTCCACACTCACTGTTCAAAAATGTATGATGCAGTGTCTTGGAAGCTGTGAGTCTTGGGTGCCTGGAGCTGACCCTAAAAGGGAATCCAAGTCTGTTGGGCAAGAAATGTGTGCAAGGCTCATGCAAAATCCTTGGGCAGAGACAGAACAGCTCTGTGCACTCAGGAAGGATCTGAATGCAGGTCCTGTACCTGTTGAAATCATTAATACACCATGGTGTCAAGGACTGGCTCCTGGAAGTTTGTTAGAATTAGAATAAGGTTTGAGTTTCTGTGATTTGGAGTTCAAATGCTGTGTTTCAGGACAGTGAGTTGTAGTGGCCCAACTGAAATTGTTGTAGGATATTTGGACAGAGACACGAGACACCAGGTATGGCAGCAGGAAGCAGTGTTTATATGTGCTAGCCCTGGTTCAGCGGGTTCTCATCCAAAGGCTCAGCCTTTGGCACAGGGAGCATAGCCTTGTATAATTTTGTTAGTTTCCTTTTATGTACTAGTTCTCTGTCTCCTGTATGAGGTAACTGACATTCCTTTTTGAGCTTTCTATTTGTATACTAAGACTAGCAGCAATGTCCCAACTGAGATGTGGAAGGATCACATTGATACTGATATTGCCATCTTATCATCTTCTTTACTATGAGAAAATCTCTACCTAAAATAAGTTGGATATGCAGAGATAAGTTACTTAGGTAACATAGTTACACCTTGAATACCCCTGGGAAATATAATTTCATGGATGGATGTTTGTTTTCTTTTTGCTTCTCTTCATTTTCTTTTTATAAGACAACATTTTTCAGGTCTTCTATCTTTAGGCTTCTTTTCAAGGAATGGAAAGAGAAAACAGAAAGACGGAGTTGGGGTGAGGCAGGTCAGGTCAATCACTGACCCAGTCTATTGCTGGGGTCATCCTGACTTAGTGAAAAACTGGTGTGGAATCAGTATCTCTAAATATCTCTCAGAAGAAAAACCTTCTTGGGAAGTCCGAACACTTGGTTGCATTACCAATCAATGAATTTAGAAGATAAGCCATCCAAGTACCAACATTATTAAATTGGAATGAGTTCAACACATTTCATTATTCTAATTCATTGATATAAAATGAGTTACTTTTTGTTTGTCATTTACTAAACATATAAAATATCCCTAGGTCAGAGGTTACTGATTGTAAACATTTTGCTTGACCCACCCATCCTGTCTCTGAGCCCATGTGAAACACTTCCCAGAGGCCCCACACCTTTGACTTCCCTTGACTGTGGCCTCCAAAACCTGCATTCAACTCCTTTATTTAGGTGGTGGGGGAGTGAGTGTTTTGTGTTATTTTCCAGGGCTCAGGAAATCTTCCTGCCTTTGGTACTGAGGGTACACTCAGCAGAGAATTGAAAAACTGGGCACAAATGTAACAAATGAGTAGCACGTTTATTGCAAAGCAAAGATTACAAAGTAACAGACTCCAGCCAAGAGCAGGGTAGCCAACAGAAAAATTACTGACTTGTTATCTTCAGAGGCTTCTTCCTCTTTCTATCACCTCTCCCTCCACACTCCCCGTATTCCTCACTGATACCACAAAGCTCATGTTTTCTAGTGAATCTGCTCACTGCTGTGACTACATAATATGACCAGCACAATTATAGAGGAAGAAAAGCTTATTTGAGAGCACATGTCTCCATAGAAGGCAAACTCCATTCCTCAGGGCGCAAGGTGAGGCTGAACATCATGGTGGAAGAGTGTGGCAAAGGAAAGCAGCTTCCATCATCGAAAGCAGAGAGAGACTCTACTCTCCAGATACAAAATATATACCCCATAGCCATGACCCAAATCTAATCTGATCCAACCACACCTTACCATATCAATTAATCCCATCAGGGATGAATTCACTGATTGGATTAAGATTCTCACAACCCAATAATTTCTCCTCTGAACCTTCCTGCATTGTCCCAAATGTGAGCTTTTGGGGGACACCTCACATCCAAACCATAACACCATGCATCTTGGTCTTTCTGTTGGATTACCCCCTCATGTCCATAAGCGCTTTGGTCAGCTAGGCAGTTGACCTTCTTGGTGAACCATCTTTACTCTTATGTCTGGACCTGAACCTGCCCCTGACTTTCTCCTTCATCATTCTGCCTTGGCTGCACATGCAGTTCTAAATCTCCCTTACATCCACCCTTGAGCCAGCAACTGCCTGGAGATGGCCTTGCACACTGAGTCACTCCCATGGGCCTGGCTAGGAGCATCCAGGAGGGTGCCAAGACACACTTATCACTGCACCATAGCCTCCACCTCACAACTGCCTCGTTAACCCTGCAAACTGAGTCATACACATTGGGGAGGTTCAGCTCCCTTTCTCTCTTTGGGATTTGAGCTCTGAGGACATTGTTCAGGGAATTCTGGGGAACAGGAGAAAAAGACTTAAAAAGGGCGGAAACAGGGAACACCACAAGGCCTGCTGTTGCACCCCAGAGGAGCCATTCCTGCCTGTCTTGGCTTCTTCCCAGTTGTGGGAGTCAATCAGATTGTTTGGACTGAATCCCTTCTTGCTGAGTTTTGAACTGATGAGACAGTTGGCCAGGGCCCTTTTCTTTCTTCCTGTGACCCCTGGGAACCCAGGAGAAGCAGGAGTGTCTATGAGAGTGCCTCATGCCACAATCCCTACCCCTTCAACTCCAGTCTACTTACAATGACCCTGCAGACCAGGGAAGTTCTTCTGATACCCAGATGCCCATCTGCTTCACCCCTCCCCAGAGTCTGAGTGTGTGGTCTGTTCAGTGACCACACTGAAACAACATTCTCTTGGCACATGGTATGCACTCATGGAGAGTTCTGGGGAGGCTAGGACTGAGTCTGGCTTCCTTGGGGATGTGCCCAGCATCACACATCACTGGGGGAACCTTGAACTTCTCAGAGACACCAGTCAGGGTGGGGAAGTGTCCTGCAGGGGAGCTGGTGCAGGACCTAGGTGCAGTGTGTAGCTTCTCAGGCAAGACTGGACACACCAGTACCTGCAGCCATACAGCCCTTCCTCCAGACCTTTGCAGGCACCACTCCACCTCAGCCACCTTGATCTAATGCAGGTTCTGGTGCTGCTTGTACTGAGTCTGCTGCTTCCTCCACCATGTGACTGATCACTTCTCCCACTGGCGTGGCTGCACCCAAGGCTTCCCCTTGTGTTTCAAGGTCTCCAGCTGCAGGCACGCATTGCTGCAGATCATCACACAGTACATCTTGCTCAGCCAAGTGGTCCATTTCATCTTGGTCTCTAGATCCTGGACCTTCCCTGCATCCTTCTCCCTGTGCAGGTCTTCCAGTGGGCCTTGCTGTGACTGCTGGCACTCCAGCACCTGTAGGCACCATTGTGAGGTTCCCTTCATCTTCTGCTGCTTCTCTTTCCTGCAATGGGCCTTGCTGACTGTTGCCACCTCACACACCTCCACCTTAATGAACATAAGCACCAGCTCTGTGGCTCCCTGCAGGCCACCTCCAGGAAGCCTGATTGCCCCCTCTATCTTTGTTGCCTTCTCTGTTCCACCAGAATCCCTTTGGTCCAGCTCATGCTTTCTCCATTGCTTTTTATCCAGAAGAGCAGTGGATAGCTTCTTGGGGCTCCCCTGGTCACTGGCCTGCTGGGTCTTTTCCTGTAGAACTGTTGCAGAGCCTCCAGGGCAAAGAGAGTCTGACTCTGCCATCCCAGCATAAGCCTCTTCCTCTTAGTTTGCTGCTGGTTTCCTGGCCCCAGAAGTCATTGGAGACTTCTCTCCAATGGGGTTGGCCTTGCTCCCAGCCTTCTGTTCCTTTATTTTATTTTTTAATGTGGTTCTGAGACTCAAACCTAGGACCTCATGCATACTAGGCAAGTGCTGTACCAGTGAGCCAAAACCCCAACCCAAGCCTTCTGTTACTGTTCTCAGAATTTTTTTCCTTTGCGTTTTTTGGGCCCAGACTCCTCTGGACCTTGAATATTCACAGTTTGTGTGTGCCAATGGCATGGGCCAGGGTAGCTTGCAGGTCACCCTGACCAGATCCCATAGTTTTGCATCTGGGTGACCTTCCACCAGGACCCTGTGGTGACATACCTCATGTGTCTGCTTTGAAAAATGTCTATGTAGAACATTGGTCCATTGTTTAGTGTGCTTTTGTTTGTTGTTTTTCCTGTGGAAATTTTTGAATTCCTAAGAGATTCTGGGCATAATGAAAAACTTACCAATATCTTTCCTCTTTTTGGAGATTGTCTCTTGACTCAATTGATTATTTTCTTGGCTGTTCAGAGGATTTTGATTAGTTATGAACATATTTGTCAGTTTTGGTTGATGTGCTTTTGAGGTTGTATCAAATAAATCTCAGACTGGTTTTCTAAAGTGAGTTTTATACTGGGCTAATCCACTCTACAAGCAACAGTCAATCTAAGGAGAGACATTCACCTTTCTTCTGGACAGAGCTTCCCCATGAGCATGGTCTGAGGTAGGCTGTGGAGACAAGCCCAGATATATACATCTATTTCTATGGAAGAAGAATGGAGATGGTGCTTCTAGTACTCCACTATGGAGGTGAGCCATGAGTCCCCAGACTGGAATCAGCCCCCTCAAACTGTCCACCTATGTCCTGGTTATCTTGATGCAACTGGGTGGATAGGATCTTAGGAACCATTGGTGATGGAATTGAAATTGGTTCAGGTCATTGGACCTGCCCTAGGCTGTCCTAGCTCCCACCTCCCATGACCTACCCTCTCAGGCTCCAGATCCTGGACTCTGTGCAGTTTGAACCCCTGCTACCATACTTGGTCTGACCCCTCAAAGCCATATCAGTGCTATGCAAGTTGTACCTAAATTTCCTTACCAATAATTACGTGGCCCATCACTGCACACTGCAATTCAAAGGTATCACTTCAGCTTCCATAGAAATATCACCCGAAATAATAACTTGTCATTTTTTTCATTCTTCTTTCTAGGCAGGGCCATCTGGGTAAAACAACTTCTGGAGTTAATACTTTATTGTTCAGAAACCTTTATAGAAAGATTGTTAAAATGATCTGTCTTTCAGGGCTAGGAGGAGATTGCTTTTCCATCTGACTTTTTCTCTTACATGCAGGGCATTGTAGGTACCCTGGTTCTTGTGTTAGCAACAGCTGTAATGTCAGGGGCTTGGATTCAGTACTTCAGTAGTATGTAGGAATCATTGGTACACTGGTACAACTCCTTCCTATTCCTCATATTCACCCAACTTCTTCCATAGCTGCCCCTTGGCCTCCTTCCTCATCTTGATTGGTGTGCAATGTCTTCATTGATGGTAAGTTTCATCAAAAAATATTTGAAAGTAGAAAGCTGTAGAAACTTAAGTGAGACAGGGGGACAGGCTTTTGTTTCATTACGGGCAGAACACAGCCATTTTGGGAACCCAGTCTTCTTCAATGCTTCTCAAATCCCAGTGAAGAGACCATGGTGAAGATGCAGGTGAGGCTTGTGGGGCCAGGATCCCAGGCAAAACCTGAAAATCCCTTGCAGTGCATAGTATGGAGCAAATGGGGGCTCCATGAAGCTACCCACCACCAAAAAGAGTGAAGGCAGTCAGGAACCTGCTGAGGCTTCCAGGTCCTGCAGAGAATGACACCCCTCCTGCAACCCTGAGTGTTCCCTGGGTAGTTCAGGAAACCCACAGAGGAGTAGGATCAAGATTAGGCTGTCACACAGTGCACTGTGAAGTAGACCAGTGACAATGAGGAACAGCCTTAGCTTTGACTGCTTTAATTGGTGGCTAATTTGCTACATAATTCCACTGGAATGTGGAAGCTGGAATGTGCTCTACATCTGAAGCAGCCACAGCTATGTCCTTTGAGGCATCTGGTCTGAGGGCCATGTGGTACCAGCATCCACACACCAGTCAACGGGCCACCTTAAGTTCTGACAAGAGGCTGCCAGAAATTCTCTCTGTGGATTCTGTGGCATTGCTGGAGTTTCTCCTCAATTCTAATCACAGCTGATGTGCTGGTGATAGCCTAGTTTGGGAGGTCCTGGGGAAAGGCCTGGAGAGAGACAGATATGAACAATTGGAACATGCTGGACATTCTATGTTTTCCAGGAAGTGAGAATGGCACTCAGAAAGACTGTGAGATCCAAGGCAGGAGTAGGAGGACCCTTCTATTGAATGGGGTTTCTTCCTTGGAGGGGAGAGAGTGATGGAGTCACCTACACACAGACACCAGGGACTCATTTGATGTGGTGGTGAAGTAAAATCCATTTATTGTGCACAAAGCTTTTGTTTACATAGACTATGCAGCTGCTTACATGAGGGGAGGCTCCTTCTGCATCAACCAATGAAAAGGTCATTGACTCTGCTTATTGCAGCTGTTCCCAAGGCTAATACAGTCAAGTATCTCAAGTCCACTGGATG
The DNA here is from genome assembly GCA_020740815.1 of Sciurus niger. Classification (NCBI taxonomy): domain Eukaryota; kingdom Metazoa; phylum Chordata; class Mammalia; order Rodentia; family Sciuridae; genus Sciurus; species Sciurus niger. The sequence goes on along the minus strand of JAHUXG010010349.1, from coordinate 129,754 downwards.
GCATTCCATTCCAGCCTGAGCAGTGAGTCTTTGGTCACACCATTGACTCAGTGCCTACTGCCAAGTATGCATGTGGGACATGACCTACACCTTTCTCCATGGCACTCCTGTGTCCTGGCCACACAGCCTCCTGTGCTGAAACTGGGATTCGTTCTTCTCACAGCCTTCCAGTGCCTTCAGCTCCTCACGTGAGAGAGGTGGCCCATTCACAGGGTCATTGCTAGGGAGGTAGGCATGATGGTCTTGGGGTCCCAGTGCCCTGGAGCTTGAGTGGCTCCACAGTCTTGAGTGGCTACACAGTCCTTGCAGAGACCTCAGATATGTTTCTCCAGAGAGAGGAGCAGATCATCCATGGGGCATGACCCACCACTGATACAGAGAACAGTGTTTCAGAATTAACCACCCTGTGGCCTGTGAGTCACCTTGTCACTTCCTTCCAAAAGCTTTGTGCTGCCCCAAGCCACTGAATCAGGATCTCTGAAGGTAAGTGGATATTTGTCTTTGTAAAATTCCCCAGGTGATGCTGATGTACAGTAGCACTGGAGCTCTGAAGACTTATTCCATATCTGGAAAGTGGGCCAGGAAGGTGACTCACCAAGGCCAATGGAGCCAGGTCTGGATCCCAAGTCTTCCAGGTGCCTGTCCAATCTTACATTACCCCCAATGACTGTCAGTCTTCTGGGACAAGGCTTCCCCACCCACCCCAAGCTCCCTGGGCTTCCATTCTTATCATTGCCCACTGCCCACGGGGACAATGACAACGCGTACACTTCTTTTTCACAGGAACAAAAAGACCAAAGACCAAAGACAAAAGACAAAAGACAAAAGAGACCAAAGACCAATGAACAGCGAACAACGAACAACGAACATTATTAGAGGAAGTGTCTGAGTTATATAGCAAGCAAAAGTCAAACAGAGCCAGTCTGAGATATTAGCCTATCAAGGGTCAGTCACTAAGCAGTTAGCAAGCATAAGCCAATAAGAGTCAATCTGAGATATTAGCCTATCAAGGATCAGTCTCCAGGCAGTTACAAGAATCACCTCATATACAGCAGCCAATCAGAGATACTTCCTGAAACTTGTTTAAGAGTGCAGACATGTCTGGCAAGGTGCCAGGTGCCATCTTAGAAATCAGGCCAGGGTGCAGCTCTGGGGCCCTCAGAGCCTGCCCCTGACACATTCTCACCAGGCCACAGGTGCTGAACTCTCCTGTGTGCCCATGGGTGCCTGCTCTCTAACCTGCTTTGCATGGGAGAAAAGTTTTCATCACTCTGGTTTCATAATTGGATGATAGGTCGACAATGCTGTAGCCCACAGTTCCTGAACAAGGATGAAGACCCCCCATAGGCTCTGGAGAAACAGAGAAGTTAAATTTCTTCCATGGTAGAAGATGACATACTCTTATGGAAAGAAATCTACTTTGGAAGCAGGAGGTGGGCATGCAGCCAGTTTTTGCATATGAGTGTTGGATCCTAGCCTTGCTGACTTTTACTCACCTGTGAAATAAGGCTCCCAGTTGGCAGGGGTGATCACTTGAGTTAACAGATGGGAAGGTACCTGCTCTGTTATCATTGGTAGAATATTGCCTGTATAATAGTCAGGAGAGTTTAGGTTGCTGTTGTAACAAACACTCCCCAGCTCGCCACAAACCAAGGCTTCATTTCTCCCACACATTAGATGTTGGAGTAGGGACTTTAAGTGGTATTGGTTGATAGTTGGCCCTGAGAATCAAGTTGCAGTGTCTCCATCACCAATGGAATATCAGGTTTCAGGTTCACAGTGACAGGGAAGAGAATGTTGGAGAAACACACACCAGCTCTGCAGTGTTTTCCCCAGAAGTAAGGCATCAGGCCATTCACATGTATCAGCTAGAGCAAGTCAAAGGGCATATTCAACTTTGAGGGCAGGTTTTCAGAAGTTGAGAATGAGAGGCCTTGGTGATCATGTCCGAGTCCTTGATTGTGATCAAGTCCTTACATGCACATGATGTAAGGACTTAGCATCATCTGGGTGGCAGAGATACACTGCCACACAGGACTGTTTAGCAACTAGGTTCTCCTTGGTCACACCATGAAGCCACCAATTTGGCAGTTCTCTATAGAATGACCATGCCTTCTGAGTCCTTCATCTCTCACTGGATGGTCACTGAAAATGGAGATATCCAGTGGGCAAGAAAGAAATCTGAGCAAATGCACTGCTGTCAAGTCTTCCTGCCAGAGGACAGTTCCTTCTCTTGGATTCATAGCTACTGTCATATTGATAAGTGGCTTACATGGGTCAGCAGTAGTACTTACATAAGAAGTGGGATTTCAGGTATGACACATGGAAACCATCTCACTCCTCAGCATTGCCTTTGACTTCGGTTGTGGGTTCATATCCTGGTTTCTGTGGTTAACCACAGTGAGCCCCTCTTTCGGCCAAGTGCTGCAGATGCTCTCTAGCATGCTTACAGGGACCTGGATATGGGAAATCTCAGGTCTGCAGTAGCAGCTGGGACAGGAGGTCTACTGAAACTCTGACCCACTGCAATAAAATCAGAGGGCAACATGGGTGGGGAGAGATCCAGCAGTGAAAGCTCTCTGGTTCAGACAAGGTTCTTCCTTATGAATCTACACCAGAGCTTGAAGTTCCTTAGTGACTGCTTATACATGCATACTGTAATCAGCTTCTGCTTCAAGCCAGGTTTTTCATGGGCTTGGGGTCAGGCAATGAGTGGCAGAATTCCTGCTCTCCTGAAGTTGATATTCTTGGAAAAGAATAGAAAAACAGACAGATGCACAGAGAAGGAATCCTGCTTTAGGTGGAGCATATGATGAGGAACATCACACAAGGTACAGGGAGAAGGGGTGCCTTTGCATGGGGAGGGTGCTCCTCTTTAATAGAGGGACAAGAAAGACTTTCCAGAGGAGTGCATGAAGACAGACATGGAGAGAAGGGGTGAATAAGCTGACACAGATGCATTCAGGGGTGTGTGCATGGTGCCAGCATGCCCATGTGGTGGGGGTGACATACCTTTCGAGTCTCTGCAGGTTGACTGGCATTATCTCAGGGTGTTAAGTTCAGTGTGGTAAGGAGGCAGGGTATCAGCTTACATGAGGTTGCTGTCTAAGCTCCTGCCCTGCCTCACCCTCCTGCTGAGTCAGGAAGTGACTTAGCTTATGGACCACCAAGTGGTAAGTGGTGAGAGGGAAAAGCGTCCAGCATGTGAACAAGAAGAGGGAGGGTGCAGGGTCAGGTCAGGTCCACAGTGGGGACAACAGAACATAGCTCTCGAGGCCCATCTTGGCCTTCAGCACCCACAACACTGGTCCCTGCAACAGGGCCAGCTGTGAGAGTCATGCTGGGGAGAGGCTGGTGTTGCAGGCCCAACAGCTTGGAACCCCCTGATTGCTGTAGCATCACCCTGCAGCAGTCTGGCCAACTACCTCACTTCCACCCACCCACACCACCACCATGCATAGAGTGGCAGGTGGCCTTGTGTACCCCTTTTGTCTGAGAAGTGTCTGGGTTCCCTGGAGCACTGCCAAGAGCTTCAGGGACTGGAGGGATGAATCACTCCATTTAAGGAATGGGTCATGGGAAATTGAGTTCAGTAAGTTGGAAGTTCCTTGAAGCTTTCATAATGACCTGGGTCAACCCTCAGAGGATCAGGATTTCAGAAAACAAACCCACTATTGACAAGTCAGTCCAGATCCCCCATCCACTCTGCATGCTCCACCACCATGGTAATAATTTTCTTGGTATGACAAGGTAACAGGTCACATTCCATTCCTTTTTTCAAATATTCTACTGACATCAAAGTGGAAGGATGTATGGTTAAAAAAAATTAACTGGGGTGGGTCTGTATGTTTCATGTCCTGGATGTGCAGGAATGCAGGCTGAGCACAGACAGTGAAATCCCCAGTTCATGGAAGGGTGGTGGGTTGGATTGTGGTCTCCAAATGCAGAAAAATCAGGACTGATAGCAGTGTGGCCAAGAGCACAAAGCAAGAGTCAAGGGCAAGACTTGGAAAGTTGAGATATTGTTGTGGATAACAGATAGTGGACACAGAGCAATAAAATATGCACAGGTTGCAGAGGAGGCCTGATGTGATGGAGGGGTGCAGAGAGGCAGGAATCTGATCCTGGAATCCTCTCCTGGAGTCCATATATTTTCATGTGTACAAAGGCATCATGAAGTATAATTTTCCATGTCTCAGAACTTCCTGGACATTCCTGACTCAGGAATAATTAATTCTATTCCCAAATAGTCATTGGGTTACTGAGTAATCAAGAACGATTTCATTTTCATGAAGTAGCCCTGGTCATGAGATTTGGAAGTTGTCAATCTGAGGGAGGAGAAAGTGCAGGCATGAAAAGGGACTGCAGAGGTCTGACACAGCACCCAGTGAAGGGTCCCTGAAGCATTCAGAAAAGAAAGGTCCCAAAGAGAGATGTCATGGAGTGGACTGCAGAGAGGTCATCTGGGAAGACTGCAGGGGAGGGGATTCTTAGGGAGAGAAGTGAGCAGCCTGCACAGGGGTGTATAATCCTACAGCCATTCACATCTTCCATGGTGAACGAGCCTGAGAACCTGGCTCAAGACAAGTTTGTCTCAGTATTAAGAAATAATGCTGCTAGCCATCTGAATTCCTTCCCTATGTTGGAATTTAATTATGATTACACTCACCTGAGCTGCATTGTTAGGAACTTAGGGAGAACATATCAGACAGTTCAGCACTATGGTGAATTTTAAAATAGTAGAGTATATAATGAGCACAGAACAGAGAAAAGAAGAGGGGGACATACTTGTCTCTGTGTCACTATCTGTCTCTTTGTCTTTGTCTTTCTCTTTCTCTCTCTTTCACACACACACACACACACACACACACACACACACACACACTAATTTTACTCTGTTGCCTGTAGATTCTGGGACTTTTGGGGGCAATTTGTTACGTGGTGGCAACTATTTGAATGGAGAGGCTGAGGTCATGAGAGAGAGGACTGGGCATTGGCACATCCAACTTGGGTTTTATTCTGCCTCTACCAGTGACCAGTGATAGGCATTCAGGAAAGTAACTTCCTAGGGTCTCAATCGCCAGAGAGAAATGTGATCCTACTGTTGTGAATGCAGCTGATGAGTGCTTTACTGTCTTGTCACATGGAGTACTGGGAGAACACTTGGATTCCAGGCCACTTCCCCATATCTCTTGAGGAGCTCTGCAACAGGAACCAAGAATTTGTACTTCTGCCTATGGTCCTGGAGATAATGGTGCATTGGAACCAGACTCCAAGTTTTGGAGAAGTCTTGCTCTAAAGTTGTAGGATTTCCATTGAACTTTCACAAATTGATAAGAAAAATCACTTGTATTTTCAAGATCAGCCTGCTAAGTGGCAGACTCTTTGTCATTCAATTGAGATCACTGTTCTAGGGGCAAAATTAAAGCCAGGGAAAAGGAAAATGCTAAGATTGGCTGGAGAGAAAGTTTAGAGTGTAATCTGTACAGCAAAGCATCTGTGTAGACTGCTATCTGCTCCCCACAGACCCTGGAGAGGGGCTGGAGGGAAAACCTCCAGGTCCAGACATACTGGTGATACAATTTTGCTTTCCACTGCTCCCTTATTGGTTAGCAAATTTGATTTTTCTGAATAGGGATGACAGGGCTATGACCTCCTCAGATTTGTGCAGCTACTGAACAGAGGTAGATTCAAAGTAAGATATTTCTGGTGTTTGTCTTTGTCCTGTTTATCAGGTGCCACCCTGCTTTATGTTAAAGAAGCCCATGAACATGCACCTGCATTCTCCTGCAGACTCAGCAGCAGTGGAGTAGAAAAAGAAACAAGAAACTGCATGAAAAAAAGAAAAAAATATTGGAGCAATAAAAGTACAAGATTTGGAGAAAGAAAAGTAAAGAAGAATCATATGAAGAGGATCACTGGATTTCTGGGTTGCCATGGATCTAGACTTGGTGCAGCAGAACACTTAGATGGGGAAGGTGGTGCCTTTGATTTGGGACTTGAAATCCTTTTTAGAGTCTCCTTACTCCCTGAACTCAGGGACTAATCTGAGGTTAAGAGTGCATCTTTTCAATGCATAAGTACAGATGACTGATGGATTTTAGGCAAAGCCTGCCAGACCACTGTGTTCTAGCAGGGAAAACAGACAGAGACAGAAGGTGCATCCATACTGAAATTTCGGGACACAGTACACTGTCAGAATGGGCACAGTGACCTTTTCACAGCTTCTTAGTGAAAGGCAGAAGTCCCATGGCCTAGCAGGCTTCCTGCCACCAAAGCACAGGTTAAACACTTCTCCAGAGACAGGCTGATCTGTGAGTTACTTGCTGAATCTTTGAGATGTATTCTGAGGTTGGAAGCAAACTGACCTCAGGCCAGTGTCCTCAACTCATTTCTTCCCTCCACTCTGTGCCTGTGTCCCACAGGGGCAGAGCCTTTCTGTTGAGCAGCCACAGGTTCGGCCAACCTGAGACCATGACACATCCTACAGCTACCTGCAGCACCTGTGTGTGGCTGGTCACCTGTATTGTGCTGTCAGTAAACATCCCTCACCTGTAAAAGCTTCTTTTATTCAGTGGACAACATCTGGGAACCCTGCAAGTCTGGGGTGAATGCCTTCAGCAGATGGGGTGCATGACCCCTGCAGAGGAGCCTACAGGGAGTGAGGCCTTTCACCTTCTGTCTTTTGATAGGAGAAGGTTTTCCCTGCTCTTGAGCCATCCCTCTGTCCAGGGATTATCCCCAGAAGATAGATGCCTCTTCACGTTTGAACATGGAATTGGAGACATATCTCTTCCATTCCTGCTAAAGTTTTCTTTCTCAAATAGTTATTGAACTTATACCATAATTAGAAGCCTACACCACCAAGAAGTGTGAGTCCTCAGGAGCCAAAAGCTATCAGAGGAGAAGGAGGACTACCAGACAAGTGTAATCCAGCATGCTAAGCAGAGAGAGCACAGGATGCTGTGCAGACTCAGAGCAGTGTTCCCTGCACTTGATCAGATGCGCTGCATTCTGAAGAACTTTTAGAAGATGGCAAAGCCAAGTGGGGATAATGGGGAGAGGAGTATTCCAAAGGACACCATGGGAGAAGCCCAGGAGCCTGCTGCATAATGAAGGAATTCCAGGGGCTCAGCTGTAATAATGGAGGGTGAGTGTTGGAGGGTGGGGCAGGGTAAAGGGTCTCAGAAGACTCTGTCACACTCTGAGTATAAATCCTGAGGGTGAGTCAAGGTAATTTCAGGCATTTGCTGGGTTGCTTGCCCATCACAAGGAGTGTAGGAAGGTCCATCTGGATCACTGGGTCCCAGTTGAATTTTAGGTTGCCCTGTTACTAGGTTCTGAAAGGTTTGACTGAGGATAGCCCTGGAGCTGGGGTTCAGTTGTCATTTACTTTCTCTTTCAAGAGTCATGAGCAATGAGGTACCATGACTTAATCATGTGCAAATAATATAGAACCAGAAGTAGGTCCTATGTAGCAAGAACGGGGTACAGATCACCTTGGAGCTCCGCACAAACACAGGATTAAAATCCCAGTTGGAGTGTACCTGGAGGCTCTTCTGGGATGAAGGGGACAGCATGGCCTGCTTATCAAGGGAGGTTCTATTTTGACACAGGATATTGTGGCCCAGAAGTTGGTCTGAAGTGAAAACAGGCACACCCCACACTTGGAGTTCTGTCATGGCCATGGGCAATCCTGGGCACCCAAGGACCCTCTCCCCTGTAGATGTCCCCCATAGCCCAATTTGGGAGCACAGCCCTGCCACAACCTGTATTTCACCAAACATCTCTAGCATACTGGCTAGGTCTGAACCTAGACTTAAAAACTCTCTCATTTTCTTCAGAAAATAAACTTTATTAAGACTGTGCTGGTCCTTATACAGATCTTTGCCCAGTGCCTAAATGGTAGAGCCTGTTGGTGGTTGATGATGAGTAGATATGGGTGGTAGTAGCAAGTAAGCAGGACGGCAAGGAGGAATAGAGCAGGGAAAGTAAGAAGGCAGGAGGGACAGGAAATTTCCTGGTGGCCAGTTGTTGGCATCAATATGATACAAGATGTTGAAAAACTACATACACCATAAATTTGCAATGGAGAGAAAAGCTAAATGCATCCTGGCTCTTCCACCATGAGGAATATTTCAGAACAGAGGAAGCCAATGAAAATCTTACCAAAGATGTGGAAAAAATAAAATATAACCATATTTCATGATAAGGTGGACTATACCTATCTCTGCTGCAGGCCACATGCTCACTACACTGCCCTTACGATTCTGGGTAGTGTGGTCCATCTCTCTTCTGCTGCTCTAATGCAGAGGTTCCTGCAAACTCATACCACATACTCATAAGGCACCCCTGAGGATTGTGGCCAGTGTAAACCATCCTTCCTGGGCAAATATCTCTCAGAAGATACATGGAGCTGCAGGTTCCATACCCCCAGAAAATCCTGTTTATAGTGTAGCCTATTTTTTCTGCTCCAGGGAGCTGCAGGACACAGTCTTACCAGGCACACTGAGGATTCTGGGTAGTTTCCCATTTTTCCTGAGGCCTTCACCTAACAGTTCTAGGGATCTTTAGGCCAGATGCTCACCACACACCCCTGAGGATTCTGGGCAATGTAGCACATCCTTGCATTTCAGCCTCACCCAGAGGATGCTGAGAACTTCAGGACAGATGCTCACCAGAAAGCCAAAGAATTCTGGTTATTGCAAACCTCACCAAGGTGCTACTGGGAGCTGAAGGTCACATGATCACAACACACCCCTGAAGATTCTACATTATGAAACCAAATCCTCTTGGCAGCCCTCAACAAGAGCTTCCTAGGAACTGCAGTTCATATTCTTACCTGGCAGATTTAGGATTTTGGGTAGTGCAGTTAATACTTCCTTTGAAACAATAATCCATGGATTTTGGAATCTGCAGGGAATATGCTAAACATACATCCCCAAGGTTTCTGTGTAGAGCAGCCCATTCCTCCTGTAGGGTCCTCACGTAGAGGCTTCTGGGAGCTGCAGACCACATGCTCATAAGGTACCACTTAGGATTGTGGGCAGTATAACCCATCCTTCCTGGGCAAGCCTAAATCAGAAGATCAAGGGAGGAGCAGACCACATACCTCTACAATTCCTTATGTTTCTGGATAATGCACCCTACACTTTATCTGTAGCCCTCACCCAGATGATCTTGGGACTAGCAATACTAATGTTCACAAGGCACCCTGAAGTTTCTGGGTAGTGCAGACCATCCTTCCTTTGCAGGCCTCACCTGTAGACTCCAGGAAGTTGTGCACATTACCAGGATTTAAACAAGATTTAAATTCTTCTGACATTACTCAATAAAATATCTTTAAATAGAACAATTTATGATTACCTAAAACATCAAAAATAACTTTACACAGATATATTAGTTATAATTATTTAAGTGAAATTACATAACCAGCAAAATAGATTTCTTAATAAAGCACAATTTAAAATTTCATGTTTATAATTTCATTGGAACTGTGCAAAGTTAACCTAGAAAAAATGAAGTGTTACAAATACAATTTGAAGAGAGGTGCTAATTACAAAGTGATTCCAAATTAAACTAACTGAAGTGAAACAACAAGAAACAGGATGAGGGGAAAAGGAAAGATGGTTTTATGTACAGTGTTAATCCAGATGTCTACCAAACCCTCTTTGTCCAATATTTAATAATTAGAGCATCAAGCAGGTGATCTTAGTATATGTAATTAATACTAAAACTGATTTAATTATGGATGCTGCTTCAAGACTGCCTTTGTAATCTCCATTCCTTCCTTTTTTGTTTCGTGAACTTATAAGTTGTTTCTGAAAGAACAGAGATGACACCGCGTTGTTGAATCGTCGGAGAAGTTCCGCTTTATTGGGGGAAGTTGTGGGTTTTTATAGACATGGGCAAAAAGTGATTATCATAAAGGGTGTTGGGGCTGTGAGCAATTGGGTGGCATAATGGAGAGATAGGGTGTTAGTAGCTGGTTGGCTGTGACCTAGCCGCCGGCGGGAGTCACCTAATGCAGAAGAGACCCAGGAAGTCGGCCATCTTTGAGGCCTTGGGACCATATGGACCTCTTATAGCCTTACATTCCCCCCTCTTCCTTATTGGGATTGGGTCGTCGGGTCGGTCTGGCTACTTCCTGCTGGAGTGGGGCGATGTCAAGGGGGATAAGGAATTGGGGGTAAAGCAGGCTAGAAGGAGGGACCACAATAAAAGTGAGTAAGTTTCAATTTCGGATGGGTGGAAATCAATGAAAGTTCCTTGCGCCCACAGGTTGGAGGTTTGTTCGATCCATTCCACGTGAGTGGAGATGGGAGACAGCAGCCAAGAATCCTCTGTGAGGCACTGGAGGAAGAGCTGCCATCTTTTAGCCAAGGGGCAAGGCATTGCTTAGCAAGTTGAGGTGAGGTCCTGCGTTGAGTTGGTGGGTTCCTCCGTGGCCAGGAGCTGGTAATTTCTGAGGAGAAGCTGGTTGAAAGTTTGGTTAGAAATTTTTCCCACTTGATTCTGGAGGAATTTGATTAAGCAAGGTAGGAGGAGACAGGCTAGGAAAAGAATGGTAAAGGGTCCAATGAGGGGCCATAACCAGGTTAAGAGAGGACTTTGTAGAATGGAGAATGGGCTATTGTGAGATTGGGGTCGAAGACTGGATGCAAGGTCAGTGAGTTTGACAACATTTTCTTCAACTAGTCCAGATTCATTGATATAGTAGCAACATTTTTCTCTTAAAAAATGCAGGCACGTCCTTTCTCAGCGGTTAGGAGATCCAGGGCCCTGCGATTCTGTAAGGTGACCTTGGCTAGGGAGGTTATTTGTCTCTGTAGGGAAGATAGGGACTCGGCCGTGGAGACAATGGAATCTCCTAATTTGGTGGTTATATCAGTGGCTGCCCAGAGGGAGTGAGCGAGGGCTCCGCTGGCTAATCCGGCTGACACAGTGGAGGAGGTGACGGAAACACTCACCATGACGGGTAGAAAGGCTGCTCATTTCTCTCTGGTAGGGGGATTAAGGAAATCAAGGATTTCAGAGTGTGAATAGAAGGTGAGTTGAGAAACTAAGGTGACGAGGAGACAGAGAGAGGTGGTAGAGGTGTTAAAGATAGTTAGGAGGGTGCCGTTACACCAGAAAAGAGTGCCAGGTGGGGCAGAAGCTTTGGTTAATGTGGAATTAGAGGTACACGGGAAGGATGTAGTGGGGGGAGTTGAGGTTCCATAAAAGCAATGGCGATGGGTTTGATTGTAGTCGTCCTTGGTTTCCCAGAGAGGAATTCCAGTGGGGAGATTGTGAGTACCCGAGTCCGGAGGAGAAGAGTTAAAAGAGGGGTTGGAGATGTTAAGGGGAACAGCGGCCAGGAGAGGACACATGAGAGACGCACACAAAAATCAGTTCTGGGGTGAAAAGGGAGATATAGACTGGTTGAGGAACTTTAAGGTGGTAGATAATAGGTGTATCCATGTAGAGGAGAAAGGAGAGGGGGAGGTTTGGGAAGGCATTTCAATGAGAGAAGAAAGTTGTTCTTCCTGTTGTAACACATTGGTGGAGACATGGGAGATAGAGGGGCGGCCAAGAGACACATACTCCCGAGAAATGGACAGTGGTCCACAGGGGTGGAAGAGTAACCATCGCAGTACCATTTTCCAGTGACCCCCGTGGCCCATCGTGCCTCCCAAGGGTCCGGTATATAGAGGTGTAGTGTGCCTGCGAGATGGCATAAGATGTTGCCTCCTATGTTAAACTGGTGTGAAATGGGATTGTGGAGCACACACGACCAATATGCACATCCCCCATAAGTTTCAGGCCACTTTTTGCAGTATGAGTGACGTTGGTCAAAAAGGAAACATAGGTATGGTCGGGTAGATTGCGGGATTAGTTGGCTGAGTGCAAGGGAGATATTTATTGGTTTGGAACATCCTGTGATCGGACAGTCGGCCGATGCAGTGAGGTGGGTGATTCGGGTTTGTTTTTGGGTGTAGGTCTCTCTTACCTTAAACCTCCAGACATATGCATGAGGGAGGGAAGGCGACGAGAGGGAGATGGAAAGGTGTAGGGAGAGTAGTATAAGGGAGAGAGAGATCATGGTTCATGTTCTGGAATCACAGGTAATGAGGAAGAGCGAGAAATGCGTAACTTGAGAGGATTGGTGGGATGAGGTGTACAGTGCAAGTTGGGAAGGGAGGGAGCTGTCTTGATGAGGGCTGTTTCTTCGTCTGCAGAGGGTGGATGTCCTAGGAATGGCTTTAACCTGGAAATATTAACCCAAGGCATGATGCGGTTATCAGGAAGTGTCAGTTTAGCAGCCGTTGGAGTGCTAAGGATAACAGGGTAAGGTCCTTCCCACTTCAGGGATAGGGGAGTTGTTTGTCCTGGAGGATTGAGAAACACCAGTTGGCCAGGTTGTAAGGAGAGAGAGTTTTGAGTCGATGAGAGGTCATGGAGGAGCCAGTCTTGATGCTTCCATAGTTCAGTTCTTAAGGAAAAAAGGAGAGGCAGAGAAAGGGAGTGGGGGATGAGGGTATTAGTTGGGGTAATGCCAGGCGGTAGTAAGGGACGCCCATACATGATTTCAAATGGAGAGAGGTTAGTGGGCCTTTTTGGGAGAGTTTGGACTCTTAGGAGAGCTAAAGGGAGTAGGCGGGTCCAGTCAAGATGTAGCTCTAAGGAGAGTTTAGTAAGGATATCTTTGAGAATTCTGTTGGTTCGTTCCACTTTTCCTGAGGCTTGTGGGCGATAAGGGCAGTGGAGGTGCCACAGAAGGGCAAGAGTCTGGGTTAACTTCTGTGTAACCTGTGCCGTGAATTCAGGGCCATTTTCTGACTGGATCGAAGTGGGCATTCTGAACCTGGGAATAATCTCGGATAGGAGGAGTGAGGCCACTGTGGATGCATGTTTGTTGGAAGTGGGGAATGCTTCAACCCACCCTTAAAAGGTGTCGACAAAGACCAAGAGATACTTGGTCCATCTCACAGGAGGCATGTTAGTAAAATCAACCTGCCAGTCCACTGCTGGGGTATGCCCTCGAGCCTGGTGTGCTGGAAAGGGTTCGGGTTTTAAAGGAGTGTTAGGGTTGGTACGTTGGCATATGGAACATGATGAGGAGAGAGTGTGTATAGAAGCTTTATCAGCTGGTGATAAAGGAAAGAAGGTCTGGAGAAAATATGTTAGTGCCTGAGGGCTTGAGTGGAATAAGTCATGAAGAAGTTGGAAAAGGTGATGTTTGTTTTCAGGACAACTAGAGGTCGGGTGTTTGCCCATGTTATGGGAATTGGAGTCCACGGCAGGGGTGAGAGTGAGAACTGTGGGGTCGGTAGGTGTGAGAGGGCTTGTGGCTACGGCTGCCATTCTGGCGGTAAGGTCAGCTTTGTTATTACCTCGAGTGATGAGTCATCCCTTTGGTGTGCCTTGCAGTAGGATAATCCAATTTTCTTGGGTAACAAGGAGGTTTCAAGTAGTTTGGATATTAGTGCCAAATTAGTAACATTGTTTCCCTTGGTATTGAGGAGACCCCGCTCCTTCCAGATAGCCGCGTGGGACAAGAGGATGTGGAAAACATATTTGGAATCAGTATAAAGGTTGAGAACCTTTCCCTCAGTCAGGATAAAGGCTCTGGTGACTGCTCTAAGTTTCGCCTGTTGATTAGTGGTTCCTTCTGGTAAGGGTTGTGCCTCAATGATTGCCTCCAGGGAAACTATGGCATATCCAGCAAAATGTTTACCCTCCTCTCGAAAGGATGATCCATCAGTGAACCAGACCAGATCAGTGTGTGGAAGTGTGCCTTCGGAGATTGAGGAATGAGCAGGCATGAAGGCCTGGAGGGTTTCCAGGCAATTATGGAGTGGTGTGTGTGGTGGATAGGGTACAGGGAGTAACGTCACAGGGTTGAGTGGTGGACAGGAAAGTAAAGAAAGGGTGGGGTTTTCCAGAAAAGAGGTTAAAAGGCTGAGAATTCTAGATGGTGGTAAAGATTGTAAAGCTTTGTATGCCAGAAGATCCTTGAGATGGTGGGGGGAGAGGGTAGTGAAAGGGGCTCCAAAGGTTAGTTTAGAGGCCTCCTTTTGAAAGAGTTGCCCTGCCACTAGTACTCTTAAAGAGGGGGCCCACCTGCGAACAGTGGGATCCAATTGTTTGGATAGATAGGCTACAGGGGCAAAGGAAGGGCTGACGGTTTGTCCCAATACCCCTAAGGCTTGTCCCCCATTTTCGTGGACATAAAGAGAGAAGGGTTTGGTAAGATCCGGTAGATGGAGTGCTGGTGCCTCCACAAGGGCCTAACATAATTTGAGAAAAGAAGTTTGGGGTGAGGAAGAGAGGGGTTCATTAGGGTCCCCCTTGGAGAGATCATAAAGAGGTCGAGCAAGGAGGGAGAAGTTGGGAATCCATGCTCTAAAATACCCTGCCAGTCCCAAGAATGAGAGGATTTCTGTCTTTGTTTTGGGGACAGGGAGGGAAAGTATGAGTTGTTTGCGGTCAACAGTAATTTCCTTTCTTTGGGGTGACAGCTGGAAACCCAAATAGGTAACAGTAGCAAGAGATATTTGGGCCTCATTGGGTGAAACCCGATAACCCTTGTCTGCTAGAAAGTTGAGGAGAGAGGCAGTGTCAGATTGTGACCGTTCCCAGGATACGCTACAGAGGAGAAGATCATCCACGTATTGGAGAAGAATGGAATCAGGATGAGAGGTGTGAAAGGCTTTTAGATCTTGGGCGAGGGTCTGACCAAACAGGTGGGGGCTATCCCGGAATCCCTGAGGAAGGACGGTCCAAGTGAATTGTTCTGAGTGTCTAGTATAAGGATCCGTCTAGGTAAAGGCGAAAAGGTCCTGAGAGGATGGATGGAGTGGGATAGAGAAAAAGGCATCTTTTAAATCCAGAACTGAAAAGTGCGTAACAGAAGCAGGGATGAGAGATAAGAGAGTGTAGGGGTTGGGGACCAAGGGATGTATGGGGACAATGGCGGAGTTTTTGAGGCGAAGGTCCTGCACCAGACGATAGGCACCAGAGGGTTTCTTAACTGCAAGGATTGGGGTGTTGTAGGGAGAATGGGTAGGATGGATATTGCCCTTATGTCGAAGATCCAGAATGATAGACTGTAAGCCCAGGAGGGAAGTGGTGCTAAGGGGGTATTGGGCCTGGTGAATATACTGAGTGGGGTCCTTAAGTTTGATGACAACAGGGGAGCACTGAACTGAGGTGGGGGAGGTGATATTCCACACGATTGGATTTACAGGGTGAGTTAAAAGGGGAAATCTTTCTGTGGACTGGTGTGGATTTTTTTGAGGCAGGGTATTGGGTAATAGAGCGAGTAGGAAAGGGGTTGTGGGGGATTGGAGGAGAGGTATGGAAATAGTCACTTTGAGGTGAGAAAGTAAGTCTCTACCCAAGAGAGGGATGGGGCATTGTGGCATTACTAAAAATGAGTGGGAAAAGGAACAAAGGGTGCCAGGGAGGCTGCAAGTTAGAGGAATAGTTTTATGTGGAAAAATCTGTTTACCCCCTACCCCAACTATAGGGGAGGTGCTGGGGATGGTGGGCCCTGAAAACTCCCACAAGACCGAGAAAGTGGCTCCGGTATCTAGGAGGAAGGAAACAGGATGACCATCTACTATGATTACAACGCTGGGCTCTTGTTTTGTGATGGAAACTGTCGGGAAGGACCCAAGGCCTCATCAATCCTTGTCTGCTAGCCCAATGACGGGTGGTGAGCGTGGTCTAGGGCTGAATGATCCCTCACTCCTTCAAGTGAGGGGACAGTCAGAGCCCCAATGATCTGGTTTTTTGCATTTAGGGCACAGGGTGGTGGGCTGCCGTGGAGAGGGACAGGCCTTGGACCAGTGTCCCTCCTTGCCACATTTGAAACAGGCTCCTGGTGGTTTGGAGGGTCTGGAGGATCTGGTAGGGTTGGAGGCGCCAGGTTTAATGAGCTGGGTCAACATTTGGAAGTTGGCCTTTTCAGCCCTTAGCCTGCGGTGGTCCTTTTCCTCCTCCCGATTGTGAAAAACTTTAAAAGCCACAGATAAAATTTCAGTCTGAGGGGTAGTGGGGCCCTGTTCCAGCTTCTTAAATTTGGCCTTGATGTCGGGATAGGATTGGGCCATGAAATACATCATAAGGATGTGACGGCCCTCATCCGATTGAGGGTCTAGGCTGGTGTATTGTTGGAGAGCTAAAGTGAGTCTGTTTAGGAATTTGGAGGGGGTCTCATCTTTTTTCTGTATTATTTCTTGGATTTTCTGGAAATTCACTACCTTTCATGAGGATTTTTTGAGACCTACAAGGATGCAGTTGGCGAAGCGGTCTCTAGCCTGAATGCCCTGGGTGGTATTGTAGTCCCAGTTGGGCTCTTGTTGGGGGACAGCATGGGGACCAGGGGGATGTGTGGGATCTGTGCGGTGTGTTTCATCGGCATGAGTTTGAGCCGCGTCCCAAATGCGACGACGCTCTTCGGGAAGAAGGGTATTAGCTAGGAGCATGTATATATCATGATGTGTGAGGTTGTAGGCCTGTAGGACCCATTGAAATTCCCTAATATAATTGGTAGGGTCTGTGGTATATGAGCCCAAACATTTTTCCAGTTGTGTGAGGTCAGTGAGGGAGAACGGGACATGAACACGGACAACGCCCTCAACTCCTGCCACCTCACGAAGGGGGGCTAGGGTAGCTGGTGGGACTGTTGTTTGAGTAAGGGGTGCACAGGATCGAGTATGAGGAGGGGAAATGGGAGGCGAGAGTTCTTGGGGAGGGGAAGGAGGGGAGGAGGTACGGGTGCCAAGGGTGGAGGGGATCTATAAGGTGGTGGCTCGTCTGCTGGGTCAAAGAGAGGTTCTGGAGTGACTGGTGCGGGTAGAGGGATGGGAGGTTTGCAGGCGAGTAAGACCTGAGGTGTGGAACATGTGGCACAAAGCGAGGGATTCTGGGCTAGTAGGCAGAAGTCTTGGGTGTATGGAATCTCCTTCCACTTCCCCAGATGCCGACAGAAGTTAAAAAGATCTTGGAGAATGTTTGGATCTAGGGTACCCTCGGGGGGCCATCAGTTACCATTGTCAAGAGCATATGTTGGCCAATCCTGAGTACAAAATTTGGTAAGTTGTTTTGGTTTTATATCTGGTTTAAGGGAAAGGGTGTTTAGGTTTTTTAGAAGGCACTTGAGGGGGGTGTCCCCCATAGGAACAGATATGGAGGCTCCCATTTTGCGTCACTCGAAGAGGAGAGAGAGAGAGAAAAAGAGAAGAGAGAGAGAGATAGGACAGACAGAGAGAGGGAGAGAGAAATAGACCTTCGGCCGGAGGAGGTAGAGGAAGTTCACAGGGCGTCCCCTATAAATTCCTCAGGTCTCCTGGTGGCACAGTAGTGCTGGGTGGAAAGAAGAACATAGGTCGTCACCTAGGTTCAGACTTTCCTGGGCGAAAGCCGGGGCCGGAAGGCACCTGGTACCAGGGATTTTGGTGGGGAAAGAAGGGAGGAGGAGGAGTGTTCAGTGGCGTTAGGGAGCCCCCCCTTTATTCCCTGCTAGGGAGATAATCTTGATGGCCCTGAAAGGAGCCGGGAGTCCGCTGTCGCCACGTGAAGGTGTAGGTGGGGTGTTGCCTCCCCTTACCCCAGGCGTAGGAATATTGCCAGACAATCAACGGTCAAGTGTTCCCCGTAACCTGGGTGTAAGTGGCTCCTTTCCCCAGGGGTACTTACCTAGAGGCCGAGAAGATGATGAGTGAAAGGAGTGGCCTCGGGTGAGGCGGACGAGGGCGAAACAACAACGGGTGACTGGTCCACCAAGAGAAGAAAGGATTGAACGTCCTTATCTCCTCCTGGGTTTTGGCACCACTGAAAGAACAGAGACGACACCACGTTGTTGAGTCGTCGGAGAAGTTCCGCTTTATTGGGGGAAGTTGAGGGTTTTTATAGACATGGGCAAAAAGTGATTATCATAAAGGGTGTTGGGGCTGTGAGCGATTGGGTGGCATGCTGGAGAGATAGGGTGTTAGTAGCTGGTTGGCTGTGCCCTAGCCGCCGGCGGGAGTCACCTAATGCGGAAGAGACCCAGGAAGTCGGTCATCTTTGAGGCCTTGGGACCATATGGACCTCTTATAGCCTTACAGTTTCTATTTCACTGTTGGTGCTTAAGTGCTATAACTTAAGCTCTTAAACATAGGAATCTGGAAAGAACCTAGGATTTGTAAAATGATATTAGGTAAAGTGCACAGAATCTGATTTAAAATATAACATTAGGAACTGAGGTAGATCTCAGTGTTAGATCACCTAGCATGCACGCAAACCTGGGTCCAAACCCCATCACAGAACATGTAAAATGATGAATCATGCAATGAAAATGCTACTAGCATGGCATTTGACATGAAGCTTGCCAAAGTCAGTAACAGGTTCTCAAAAGGCAAAGACTAGTTTCAACATTATTTTCTGTAATTTCCTGTTTCAAATTTATTTTCGCCTCACAATTTGTAAAAATGAATAGTGAAATTTTTAATCTATGTAAGATTTGGATTATTTTCATAAGATTTGGATGATGTTGGATTTTTGAATTATTTGTTCAAATAAAACATTTCTCACTTTTAAAAGGCAAAAAGTCTTCAAAATCAGAATGTTTCACAAACACTCAGATAAGCAAGTTTTATTTTAAACCTTAGTAATTTCTTAAGCATACAAATAGGTTATAAACATCAAGGATATACAATTGACCAGTAATTATATTTAAATTAATAAAATTTTAGTTTAGATACCAAAGTCATTGTTAAATGAAGAGACTTCCACAAGTCAAACAAAGCAGTTTATTGTACAAGTTTTAAAAAAAGAATGATTCACAATCGAGGAACACAAGAGAACAAAATCAGGGGCACAAGAGAACAAAATTAGGGGCACAGGATCAGGCAGTACATAGTGACATAAACCAGATGTTCATGGCTAAATGTTACATATTCCCAAAAAAACTGCCAGTGTTGTCCAGTTGCAAAATCTTTGTGGGTATGCAGAAGACCAGCCTCGAGGAAAGGATGGGCTGGGTTTACCTGACTTCATCACACACCTCACTGCAGCCAGATTGTACAGATGTCTCAGAGTCTGCAACCATGGGACTCAGCTCCAGCACTGGGATGCAAGGGAAGTCAAGACCACTTTCTTTATTATGGGTCACCCTCCTGCTTTTACTGAGCTTAAATGTTTAGATATGTATGTCTCTCAGGGGCTTAGGTTGCTGCTGGTACTCCATATATGCTGAGTCCGCAACCACATATTCAAACAATCTTAGCTGCAGAACAATTAGAAACAATTCCATGTGTACTATATAAATAGGTACATTTTCCTTGTTATTGCCACCTAAATTTTACATAGTGTTTATGTTCTGGGTATTCTGTGGAATGTTCTGATGATTTAGATAATGCAGGAGAATGTGCATGCATTATATACAAATGCTATGCCATTTGCTATGAATTACTTAAGCATCCCTGGGTTTTGATATCTATGGGGCTCCTGGAACCCATCCAGGCCAGCGGTTAAAAATTTCTGTTGATTTTGACTGTGCAAAATTTAGATGATCTCTGGCATTGTGTTGTATCTCCATACCTCTGGCATTGTGTTGTCTCCAGCCACATACTGAATATGTAAGGAAGCCAGTCAAGGGAGCAGACCTGGAATCCTCCCAATACACCTTGGAGAGCTAGACATGGAGTTGAGTTGGTGATGTTGTCAATGAGATTTATGCAAATGAGATAGCCAGGGGTGTAAACTAATTTTGGGGGAAATGAAGATGATAAAGACACTGAGAAAATCGATGTTACTAGAGAAATATTTAGGGCCAGGAGTGACTCTATTTTTGTGTCTCTATATGCTTATGAATATTCATGCATTTGTATTTTGATGATTGAATATATTGGAGCATATTCATTATTTGGGCAACAAAACCAACTGTAGTTAGGAACACAGGAAACCAAAAGTTACTGCTGGTGGGGAAATTCTGCAATTCTTTATTTTTGAAGATACCTGCAGCTATTGAGAGCAGTGTTGAGAAATATAAATATGAGACAAGCATGTTTTAAAATACATATTTCCTGAAGTTTATGGGACCTCAGTACTATAGGAAGGGGACCACCCTTCCCTTGGCCTGTCCTCTTGAAGCTCATCGTCAAAGAAGCAGCCTTTCCTCTTTGGTCCATTGTCTCAATAGAAGACCTTTTGAAGTCACATTCTTCTCTTGTAACCACTGTAGTCACCTCCTCTCTGGTTCACCTGCTTTCCTTCTAGATCTTCCTCTATCTCCCACTTTTCTACTGAGAAGCCAGGGAAAGGCAATCCCCATCTGGCCTTTGCCCCACTTGGATCTATTCTATGACTTTATATTGCTGTAAGAATAAAATATAAAGTGCTGGTGAGAGTAACAGATGGGACCTAACTCCCCGGCATCTTTCCTATTGTCCTCATCTCAGCTCAAAGGTCTTGTCAGAGATGCTTTCTGTGGCCATCTGGTATAAAATATAACCTGCCTGGTTCCTAACATCCCTGTCACCTTACCCTGTTTTACTGTCTTCACAGCTTCAATGATCATATCTTATCTTTTGCTCCCGTGCTGTCTCCCCATTGAAAATTAATTGTCAACCTAAAATGAAAGGTCCTATTTGCTACAGTCACCTTAATATTAAAAACTGTTCCCAGCACACTGTAGGTGCTCAAAAAACACTGGCTAAGTTAATATCCTTTCACTTGTCAATACCTTCTCTAGCTAGTGTTCCATGTTCTCAGTCCTATGGTTTTACAGGTGCTCTCATTTAATAACCATGGTTTGTGGGGCAGGGTGTCAACATAACTGCAGCAAATTTGAAATGGATACAACTCAGTTTCTGCCAGGCATGCACAAAATGGAAACTTAAGGGGAATTTTATTAGGCAAAGTGGAGCAACCCTTTGTTAGCTGGTCAAGCAAACATGATCACCTTGTCTCAAATGGATAAGTGCAACATTAGCTTTGCTTTTGAAAGATGAGCTAACTTAAGGGACACACTGATGCAGAGTGGAAGAATCCTTCAGGAGACCAGAAAAAAGCATTCCCTTGAGAGTGAGATGTCCTTTATGCTTTTTTCTTTTTAGTATGAGGAATTGAACCCAGGATGGTTTACACTGAGCCACATCCCCAGCCATTTTTTACATTTTATTTAGAGACAGCATCTCACTGAGTTGCTTAGTGCCTTCCTAAGTTGTTGAGTCTGGCTTTGAATTCATCATCCTCCTGCCTCAGCCTCCCAAGTCACTAGAGTTACAGGTGCACATAACTGCATCCTGGGAGATGTCTTGTTTGATGCACAGTTGTACAGTAAATTGCAGCCTGTAACACTTCCTTTATACTAGTACCAGCATGTTTCAGAACATTGATAATTTTATTGCATTTGCAAGTACAATATTGGCAAGTCAATTTGACCACAGATCCACAATCAAACCTTCCAATACACTTTATAGGTAATAAAAATCTTATTTAGACTTCCATCTCTCTGACTTCTTATTGGTTCTCAAATGACCTTGTACTTAGGAGAAGTAGGTGTTATTTTTTTGACCATCCACCAAAAATCCCCAAAAGATGTATGAATCAGTTGGATACCCAGGCCTTTTAGAGAGGTCACTATTGATTGCTTTATTTTCAAATATGATTCTTCATCATTATGACTACAGTCTGGCAAGATTAAGTCAACCAAACAGCAAAACTTTTAAAAGAAATATCCAAAGTACATTTCACAACATTGATATGCAGATTGGTTTCAGGTACTCATTTCTAAATACCCTAAATACTCTTTTAGCTTGGAGGTGATACCTCCCAGGTGGAACCTGGAGGCCTACTTCTCTGTTCCTTGCTCAGACCCTGAAATCACACTTGTTCACTCTTCTCAAGCCAAAGGGAAGACTTTCTTTGTCCATGTCAGTGCTGTGTCTGAAGTACTTGTTTGTATCCCAGATGGAAGCAGGAAGGAAGGCTCTCCTCTGTAAGAGTAAAAATCATTTAGGCAGGCATGGCCCAGTGGTAGAACACCTGCCTGTATGCACAAGAAACTGAGTTCCACTCCAAGCACTGAAAAAAATATGTTCCTCCTTATAACCAGGAAAGATGATATTCTACTTTACTTCTTTTCCCTGAATAAATTTTAGAAGAAGTTATCCCAAATGATGTTTTATAATTTTATTAAAATTACATCTTAGAAAAGTTGAACATTGCAGCAACAGTTTGAAATAACATTTGCTTCAAACAGAAACTGAGAAGCTGTTAGAACTCGTCTGATTCCTTTAGGACTGATGTTTTTCCTAATATTTAAAAATAAAATCTTTACATCTTGAGGTATTTAGTGGTATGCTGGTAATGTTAAACTGGTTCTCCAAAAAAAGAGGCAGGACCTTATTGATGGTATTCTTCAGTTTTTGTGTTGCAGATAAAACCACCATGGCTAATTTCAGGTGACCAGTGCATTAAACAACAAGTTTGCAAAGACCTGAGTTTTGAGTCATGAGCTTTCCCAAGCTGTGGCTAGCTGGCTGGAGCACAATAGTGCACTTAGCCTTTACCTTGTTCTTCACTTCCTCATTTTGTCAGAGTGACATTTGTTGGAGTGACAATTTGTCCAGATTAAACAATTTAAAATGATAATTCCCAGCCATCCTTGCAAACAGTAAAGACCACAGGAGTGTTTTCACACAAGAGGTGTGAGAGATGTTGTAGCCATGGTCAATGCTTGCCACAGGTGGTGATGGTGAGTGGCATCTTCCTCCCAGGAGTTTCAGGCTATTCACTTCTTTTGACCTTGTCCTTTCTTTTCTTCTCTCTGGAATGCAGATAGGATGACTGAAGCTGCAGCAGGCATCTTATAATCAACATTGAGGTAGAAGATAAGAGTATTGCAGAGACCTTGGCCCTTATACCTTTGAATTATCTCACCACCTCTGGAATTCTCATTTGTAACCTTCTTTTTATAAGAGATTAAATAAGTTCCTATTTTGCTTAATCACTGTTATTTAGGTTCTGTGTGAATTGCAGCCAAAATCAGTCCTTCAATGTGGAAAATTTGACAATAGATGTATGTCTAGTGGGGAGAACTTGCTAACAGAAGTAAAATAATTGAAGATTTTTTTTTCTAAAAATTATGTTGTCACTTTCAAAAACTAACTACTCCATTAATTATTCTGTTGTATGAGTTTATCTAAGATATTTGGCTTGGAAACAGAAATTTTATTCTCAGCACAGCACTACAAACATTCAAAGATAAGAATATCAGTAACCTTTGTGACACACACAAGATGCCATTTGTCACATCCAGTACTTTCTAGGCACAAGCATACTTGCTATGTGACCTTGGTGAAGTCACTTAACATGTTGGTGCTTCTATTTCTGCAACTGTAGAGAAAATAGTGTCTATCTCATGGTGTTTTTTTTTTTTATCAGTGTATATTAATTACACAGAATAGTGGATTTCATTGGGGCATATCTGTACTTGCATATAACATACTTTGATTATATTAATTCCCTCCCAATTACTCTCCTTAGTCTCCGCTCCCTTTCCCTAGGCCATCCAAGTTTTCTAATCCCTCATTGGATTGTTTGAAGGATAAAGAGGTTAATAACATATGCATAAGGCTCAAAACAATTACTCACAAATTGCAAACCCAAGTATTAGATAACACCATCACCACCACTACAATCATCATTCCATAGAAGCCCTAATTCAATAAGCACTGCTATCAACTAAGGATGAGGATGATGGAGTATACTTTATTGGAAGGTTCTGAGACTAGAAGCAGAAGATGCCTCTCAAGTGTTTAGCATTGTTACAACTTTATAATGCCAATTTTATGCCTTTTCTTCATCATGATTCAATCAAAGATCATATACTACATTTAGTTATATCTTCCATTTTTCCTTTAACAGCTTTGTTGAGATAAATTTCACATTCCATATAATCCACTCATTTAAGGCACAAAATGCAATTGACTATACACACAAAGCTGTGCAACCACTACTGGAAACTGATTTTAGAATAATTTTATCATCCTAAAACCTTTGGTTATCACCCCCAGGTTGCTCAATCCCCAATTACTTTCTGTTTCTATAGATTTGTTTCTTCTGGATGTTTCAAATATATGAAGCAAACAGAATGTGGTCTTTTATGTCTACTTTCTGTCACTTATAATAATTTAAAGGGTCATCTAAGTAACATATGTCATTATTCTGCTCCTTTTTATAGCTAAATAATGTTCCCTTGGCTAGATATATTTCATTTTATTTTCCGAAGGAGGGTTCTGAACAGAAGATTGACCTGATCTCAGTGGCATTCTACAAGGCCAACTCCAGTTCTGGCTCCAAGAAGCAGAAAATCAGCAACTTTGATAAATGCTGCTTTTAGGAAAAATAATATGAGATCCAAGAATTGATATGTAGGTGCTCAAATTGTTTAACAAATAAATTTGAAATTTACTTAGCAGACATATTCTGATATATAACTTATAAATGACATTTTATGGGTTTTATATGATTTATTGCATTTTCTTTGAATAATTAAATATGAAATATGTAATAATTGGTTAATAAGCAATAATTTTAAATGGGATGCTTGATGCATACAGGTACAGGGATAATTGCAGGAACATTCATTTACCATGGTTTTTGATGTTAATTTTGCTGGAATGGTTCTTTTGGTTCATATAAAATTTACTCCTCTGAATAATCCTTTTCTAAACACAACTCAACATTTATGGTAATTATTCAAGATTCCATTCCAGCTTTCAGAAACTGGCCATGAAAAAAGTTGATTCTTAGACAAACATCTTTCACATGTCTATGCAAATCAGGTAGACAGAAGTTTATTTATGTTCTGAAGGTGTTTGTGACATCTAAAAGGTCATAAAAATTGGACCAAACAACTAGAGTATGAACGGCTATCTCCTTGTGGCTTCTGTCATTATTTGAAGCAACAGGGCCCTACTCAAATCATTGAATCCTGAGTGGAAAATGCATCTATGTACTTCAGGTTTGCAATAATTAATAGGCTATCCAATTCTGAACACAAGCAACTTTTGGGGCTGCAAATCTTTGCGGAGAGAAGGAGAGGAAATGAAAACTAGACATAAAAGGGGAGTGAAAAAATGTGATCTGCATTCTAAGGAAGATTAGTGCTCAAGGTGGATGTGATGTGTTAAGGACCATGTCAGAAATAAACACACAGAACAGTGAGCCTGATTTTCACAAACTGCACCAAACCTGCTCCACCCGGACTAGAGTAGAGGCTGGGAAAGCCAGAAAGCCAGTGTGCTTTTTCTACCTCTTGGAAGGAGCTGGGTGTGAGCATGGGCCTGGGGACTTGGGGCGGTGGTTTCCGCTGCTCCCCTGCACCTTCTGCTCACTGGACCCGGAATTTGGAGAGGATCCCTGGTGGAGCGACTTGTACGCATGCGTGAGCACGCTTGTGAAGGAGCAGTGGGTGGCTCCGACCTCAGACGCCTGCGCAACCAGATCAATCCAGGCTCTGGACCCGGCAGAGGAAAGAGAGATTCAGTGGCTGATCCCAGGCCCAGGCGAGGGGGAGGGACCCTGCTTGCTTGATCACTCCTGCATTCATGCCGGGTGCGCTGCCATGCTAGTAAAAGCAAAAGGACCTGAACCATGCTTTCCCCTGCGTGTGTTCCTGCCCTCTACTCAGCGGCCTGGGCCTCCCAGCACCAAGGTCTTCCCTCTGGCATGCGGGCTGCGTGGGAGGAGCGCTTCCCTATGAAGACACCTCCATGCTGCTCCAGTTACAGACTTGCCAACTTGCCTCACCTCGTGCCTCCCGCCGGCTTCCTGCACCACTGTGTCGGGTTGCATCCCTCCCATTCCATGTCTCTTTTTCCCTTTCCCTTTCTGCAGCCCTGCTGAGGTCCGTGCGCTCTCTGCAGCCAATGGTGTCCCACGCCGGTCCGTCGACCCTCTCGGAGGTGGGAGGACCTCAGCAGGCACTGTCCTTTCCGCCCCGCCAAACGGTGTGCCCAGGAGGGGGAAGGCTGGTTGTCCTGGTTTCGGGCTTCCTGCACGGATTCCCTTCCTTGCCCACCAGCCTCTTTGGGATCTATGTCGGGGAAAGCTTGCACCAAGATTCTCTATTTATCCAAAAGGTTGGCGGCGGTATGTAAATCCCCTCTCTTACATCAGCAACCCCCAGCGTCTCCTAGTCCTCTCATCCCTTCCCCTTTCCTGGATTCTTTGGCCTCACTGCACACCTGTGTCCAGGAGATTCTTTACTCTGCGCCTGTCTTAGTGTTTCTCTGGTTGTTTCTGGAGAAAGGTGTGGTGGTTGGTGTGACAGACCTGTGGGAACCTGCTTTTCTGGTTGCTGAATGCCTGTGCAGGCTTAAAGAGAGCACATTTCCTTGATGTTCTTCAGGGAGGCAGCAGGAACAGAACCGACCAGATCTCAAAACTACTGCAGCAGAGGCTTTTGTTTTGAGGCACACGCGATTTTGTAAAATACTTCCTGAAGATAACCAGTGAGACTGCCATCTCTGGAGAAAGCATCATTTTCATGAGTACTGACAGCCTGCCCTTTCTCTTTCCTTGGTTCCCCCCAAAGTATGGAATGATAGAAAAGGTGCATGATTCCTGTTCTGTCTTCCTTTGCTGAAGCTCTCAGTGACTGAATCACAGAATGCCCTTTTTTCTGAAAGAACATCTTTCACTCAAGTTACCTATGTTGGATAATGTACCCACACCTCAGGAACACCAGGAGAAAACTTTCTGGCCCAGGTTGATTTTACCTGTTGTTTATAACTACAAGCTAACATTGTATTGGTGACAGGTGAGCTGTATTGAACAAATGTTTTTTAAAAAGAATCAAGGCAGGTCCTGTGTTCACTGCCCAGCATTTTCAATGGGTGTAAATGTTTTTGAATTAACATTGCTCCGATGTAGGTGACAGGCCTGAATATAATGTACTGATCAAAGAACGTGTCCTCCACTCTTCCTCCCTCATTACCATTTGCAATTATTTGGTATTTCTGTGCAGATGGTGTACCATTCAGTATAATAGTGCAATTCTTAGGAAACTGCAACCAGGATCTTGAAAGGTGATTTTCTGGAGATGGTGATGCCAAAGTATCCAGAGGGCCTAGACAGAATCAGATTTCTTCTGAGGGTAGGGATTTTTCCTTGATTTAGTTTTGACACTTATTACCATAGGTATGTACCCAAACACATTTTTCCTTTTGTATTTTCCTTTCCTTGCAGAGCTGATAATCTTTGTGTTTTAGAAAAATGACAGTTTTTAGGCAATTAACAATGTTAACCTCTTAGACATCTTGAGACTTAAGTAATTATTTTCTGCTAAGTTCATTAAAGAATTAGAGGAAGTAAGTCTCATTTTCCAAGCAACATTTACTACATTTTTAGTTAAAAATAAAAATTCAGTAGGCAATTTTTATTTTTAGCAATTCTGGGTTTAAGGTAAAACTTAATAACTTGGTAAATTGGAAAAAGAATATATGAGTGTAATCAGAAGAGCATATTTAAGCTGCAGTAGCCTACATAATTAAGGCCAAGTTGTGTGTGTATAAAATAACTCATTTGTGTAGTCTTACAAGGCTAATGGAGGCATCGCTTACATAAATAATGTAAGTTGTGCATAATGTAGAGTCTACAAAGATGGCAGTGAAAGCATCATTATCAGCCTTTACAATTTGCTTGAAATCATAACTGATTTACAGCACTGAAGTGGTACAAGTGATACATCAGGATGACATGGGGTCAGCCTGTGAAGCTGTATGTCAGCCTATTAGTTCAGTCATCATAATTAAACCATATTACAGGGGCAGCTAAGCAGGAGTCTGGCATTATACTTTGAACATATGTGGCACATTTATTTTGTTCATAATGGAAAGGCCAAGATAGCCAAGAACACTAGTGTTTCTAAAGGAGGGAAAGTCTTACAGAACTATGAATTTCTAAGGAAAAAATTGAAGATAAATTCAGAGATGTTCAGTGTGCATTGATCAACTAGCTTCCCCTTGGTGGTATAGAAACAAGTGCTTTGGTGCTGGCCCTTTGCAGATCTGGTCTGTGTATTGAATCATGCTTTACATGAGCTTGAATTTAATTTGGCCTTAGGGACCTTCTACAATATCAAAGGAACACAATCTTCTTTATCTCCGATCCTTTCATTAGCACTGAGATTGCACTGTATTGATGCATGAGTTGGCATGTTATTTGTCTAACTCATCAGTGACCAGATGGCCATTAAACACAAAGATATTTGTATTGAACATATGAGCAATTTAGGAAAAGAAGATCCTTGCTTTTGCTCAAATTTCTTAGTTTCCTTTTTTAGTTTGTGGATCATCTGTGGCCATGTAGTCTAGTGAAGTATCCCCATAGTTACATATGGTTATTTGTTTAAATTAATTAAAATTTGTGCTGGCGACGCCCGGGGTTGCGCCAAAAAGACCAAGCTAAGACCAAGCTAAGATGGCGGCTGGCACAGCACCAGAAGGCATGTAGTTTTTCTCTCACTGTAAACAGAAAGATGAGCACACTGGCTATCCCTGTCAGACCATGCCTAAGCTACCAATAGTAATATTCCAAGACTTACTTCCCTTTGACAAGTTTCTGAATGGTTTGTTAACTGTATATAAGTGAGTGTTCTTTCTGTAATAAAAGTCTTTCCATCCAAGCTAGTAGAGTGTGGTGTGTGTTTTACTTTGTGTCCCACTGTTCGGTGAAATTTGGTGGCCCACATGGGGATGGGAAACGTACGGGGAACTCTGTGTACGGGGACCCGTAACATTTTATACAGCTATCAGTACCACAAGGATAAGGTAAGTAAAAGACAGTTTCACTAGCATAATTAACTAGAAGGTTTCCCTATTTGAGGAAACAGTGGCCTTAAGGTTTTAACAGAAGGATCCCCTAGTGAGGGAACTTAACAGAAGGTTGTCCCAAGAGACAGCAAAGGACGTCCTATAGTAAATGAATGTGTTTAAAGTGTTAGTTGTGTTAGTATTTCTACTGCTTTTATTTGCTTGGTTACTGTTTGTTGTTGTTGTGGGGGTCAGAGAGGCCATATTAAGCTATAGTCATGGGATCGGGAACTTCACGGATTCACATTGAAGGCTCACTTAAGGCATTGTTAAGAGAAAATGGAACTCCGTTAAAGTCTAAAACTGCATGGACATTCCTTAAAACTATAGAAGAAACCTGTACTTGGTTCTTAGAAGAAGTGCTTCTTACTGTCCCTCAGTGGGAGCATTTGGGAAAGGACCTCCATAAACAAAATGAAAAAAACGGCTCTCCCTCTTGGTAATTTGCCTATATGGACATTAGTTCGTTCCTGTCTGACTTCCAAAAAACCAAAATTTCAAGAACAGCTAAGAGAAGGGGAAGAGATATTAGAAACTGTAAAAGAAGAACAATCAAGTTGAGTTTCTGAAAGAGAAAGTAGATATTCAGACTCAGAACAGCGATGTGACTCTGAAGAACAGGAACTATCTGAGACAAAGCTAGAAAAGAAGTTCTCTCGGTGGCATTTAGCCCCTACAGCACTGTGCCCTCCATTGTATAATCCAGGTTACCACTCTTTTCCAAGTTGTAGGGGTGCATGTACTTGCTGCACAGGGGCGGCCCCCAGACAGTGGTTTGATGTAGAATCTCAATCAGTTTTCCCAATATTACCGGTATTTGAAGATCAAAACAATCAGAGATATCATCAAATATTAGATATAAAATTACTGAAACAGTTAAAAGAGGCAGTTATGTCCTATGGCGTACAAGTTGCATTTACCATTTCTTTATTAGAGAATGTTGCAAGTCAAAATCTTACTCTGACTGATTGGGGTAATTTAGCAAAAGCATGTTTATCTGGGGGACAATATCTTATGTGGAAGGTGGCTAACCAGGAGTTATGTTCTGATACTGCCTGATGTAATGTAGTTGCAGGAAGTCCTCAGTGGAATCTAGATGTGCTGACAGGCCAAGGACCATATGTAGGGCAAGGTAATCAGATCAATTTCCACCCTGGTGTATATCAACAAATTAGTGCTGCTGCCACTAGAGCTTGGAAAACGCTTTCAGGTGCTGGCAATCTTCAAGGACAGTTATCTAAGGTAATTCAAGGCAATAATGAATGCTATGCTGATTTTGTAGACAGATTGATTTAACAGCAGGATGTATATTTGGAGATGTAGACCAGGCTATGCCTTTAATCAAACAATTAACTGGTCTGCTCTCCCTCACTTCCACCATCACTAAGTATTTACAATCTTTACAAAAACTTATTTGGGATAGAAAAAGTCCTTTTTTATTGGGCATGTTCAGGCTTATACTGGCCTTCCAAGTCCTCAAAGTTTACACAATGATTTAACAGACACGGCCACCAGAGACCCACACATCTTTAATATGCTTGAAAATGCAAAAACTTTTCATTCCAAATTTTACTTAAATGGTTCTACTCTACGTACATGCTATAAGATTACTAAGGCAACAGCTCAGGACATAGTCAAGTCTTGTGCTAAATGTGATACACTTATTCCTAACCCCTCGTTAGGAGTAAATCCTAAAGGGTTTCAGCCCAATCATATTTGGCAAATGGATGTAACACATTATTTAGAATTTGGAAAACTATAATTCATCCATGTGTCTGTAGATACCTTTTCAGGATTCATTATGTCCTCTGCTCACTCTGGAGAAAAAACAAAGATGTGAAAACACACTGTTTACATTCATTCTCCATCCTAGGGGTCCTCAAACAAATTAAAACAGATAATGGTCCTGGATATATGTCCCAGGCCTTTAAACAATTTTGTTCCACCTTTGGTATTCAAAATGTCACAGGAATTCCCTATAATCCTACTGGACAAAGCATTGTTTAGTGTGCCCATTTAACACTTAAAAACATGCTTTATAAACAAAAAGGGGGAATAGGGGCATCATACAGATCCCCAAAAGACAAATTATCTGTTGCCTTGTTCATTTCAAATTTTTTAAATCCTGATTCTGAGGGCCGATCAGCTGCTGAACGTCATTCAGAGTCTAATATGAAACACTTGCCTTAAGTGCTCTGGAAGGACATTCCTTCACCTTTTCTCCTAATTTTCTTACTTATAAAAATGAGACTTTCCAGGGTTATAACTTTACTAAACAAAACCCCACACAATTTATCATTCCAATCCTTTTGATGTCTGGCTCCTCTGCAGTTCATTTGGAGTGTGTGCAGATATTTCAGCCTTATCTATGATTCTAGGAGGAGTTCTAAAGAATTGCACATATATACAAAAGATGTCTGCTACCTTTGAATCTACAGTCCAAGTACATAATTGTACTAAGGAAAATGCCTTCCCTCCTACACCTGTATGTGTCAGGCCTCCATTCAAGTTCCTTGTATTCAATGCTACTTCTAATGGTATCCACCTTACTTGTCCAGAAAGTTCTTGTTTTCTTTCAGAATGTTGGAATGCAACCGATTTCCCCATAGCTGTCATGATGCACATCCTTACATACGTTCCTTTGCTGGTACAAATCCAAGAAGAGGAATTGACTGTTTTACTAAGACCAAAAAGAGATTTTGGCATAACCACTGCTGTGGTCACTGTGATCACTGCTGCAACTGCTGCTGCTGCCCTAGCTACTGCAATTCCTACAGCAGAAACTGTTAATAGCTTAGCAGAAGCTACTGCTACAGCACTGAACACTCCATCAGAGATCAATCAACAATTATGAGCTGGAATTCTACTTGTCAATGAGAGAGTGGACCTAGTATAAGAACAATTGGATATAATTACTCATATAATGTTCGTGGGTTGTATACATTATCTATCAGCCATGTGTGTAACTTCTGTAGTATATCAGAACCTAAGTTTGGCAGCTAATATGTCCAAAATCTGTCTAAACATATTAATGGAACCTGGAACTCTCAATTTAACAACCTCACATATGTCTTGAGATCTCAAATATTTGCCATTAATAGTACCTGAGTGGAGGTTGCCTCAGTACTACAATTAGCCTTCTTCTTCCAGTATGTTGTTCAGTGGGGAAATAATTGGTTTGGATATTTGTCCCTTGGTGGTCTATTGTGTGTTTTATCTATCCTGTGTATCTGGTGCTTATGTAAGATGCATAGGCATCAACAAAGAGAGACAGCTATCATTCGCCAAGCTCTGGTTGCTATAGATGTGGGAACCTCCCCTCAAGTCTGGCTAAATATGCTAGATCAGTAGTCAATGACGGGTAAGATTTGGGAGGAGACCATACCAACCTAAGACAGGGATTGAAGGATTTAGACTTCAATACCTGATGACGGGTAAGGATGTGGCTCCATCCTGTAAAACCTAAGACAGGCATGGTCTCTTTTAAAAACAGAAAGGGGGAGATGTGGCGGGTGATGCCCAGGGTCGCGCCAAAAAGACCAAGCTAAGACCAAGCTAAGATGGCAGCTGGCATGGCACCAGTGGGCATATAGTTTGTCTCTCACTGTAAACAGGAAGATGAGCACACCGGCTATCCCTGTCAGATCATGCCTAAGCTACCAATAGTAATATTCCAAGACTTTCTTCCCCTTGGCAACAAGTTTCTGATTTGTTTGTTAACTGTATATAAGTGAGTGTTCTTCCTGTAATAAAAGTCTTTCCATCCAAGCAAGTAGAGTGTGGTGCGTGTTTCATTTTGTGTCCCACTGGTTGGCAACAAAAATTAAATTTAATTTTTTTCTCAGCACTGCCAATATTTTAAGTGCTCAATAGCCACATGTGATGTGTGGCTTCTATATTGAGCAGTGTGTATATAGGATAGTTCCATCATCATAGAAAGACCTAAATTGTGCTTCCTGAGGACCTTTCCCTCTCTTCTCACTTGTCTCCTCTACTAGTGAATTTGGGAGGTTGAAGGAGACAGACATATATTGGTTAATTTAAGTGTTCTAATTAAAACACAGTTTGGAAGTGACAGTCAAGGCTAGTGGATAAAATGAGGTTGACTTTTCTGTAGATCTTATTTGTCATTAATGTCATGGATTCTAATTTGATTTACAGCATGGGGTAAGAGAAATATTGTACTTTTTCATAGAATTTTTACCATGTGCCATGCTAGGCATTATTTTTAATAGTTTTAAGACTCAAAATTTCCCTAAGAACTATTGTCACATTTTACAGATAAACTGAGGCCAGAGCAGTTGGTCGACTTCCCTTAGGTTCATAACCAGTGAGTGATTATGATGTATCATCTTAGCTGGGATCCAGAGAAGGCATCCTGACTTGAGACCCACAGCCTTAGCTGTGCTTTTGGTTTGCATCTAGAGCACCCAGTTAGGCATTGTGTGGTGGTGCTTTACTATGACAGTGTAGACATGACTTGTCTTACTTTTTAGGCCTCTAGACATATTTTCCCTCTTGTTCTATTTTGGGGCTGTCTTCTATTGTCCCCTTGTAAATGTTTAAAATGGAAAAGTTATTTTAAGATTTATCTAAGCAACACGTAATTTGAAGAAAATCTGACATAGAAGTAACATATTTCAAAGCTCAGTTAGTTTTTCTTTCACCTTTTCTGTATAATTACTGCTGCTTTTCTTGAGTTTTATTGTATAATCACAAGGTAATGGTTACTTATGAAGAAAGTTCTAATAGTTCAGTTTATCTCATTGACATTACCCTGTTTTTCCTGAGTGGGCAAATATGCATCTTGACATAAGACTAGTTTATTGCAAATTTCTTGAGGATTTTTTGGGTAAATGTTTGAATATTCTTTTGTTTAATGTCTTACCTTTCACTTGTTCTTAGCTTTTTGAATGGAGCAGTGGACCATTTAAGAATCTGGCAAACCTGGATCTTCTCTTTCATCCAAAAATGTCCATGTCCTGGTGAGTTTGTGTATATACTTATGCAGCCCCAGTGCATGATCCTTCAGGTGAAGTACATCCATGGGACTGTCTTGCCAGGCACTTTTATAAACACTGACTCATGACTCCCGATTTAGAAATGTTTGATGTTTAAATTTGCTTTAAAGGCTTTCTAATCCAGATGGCTTGTGTCAAAATGAGCAGTGTGAGGCTGAGAGAAGATGACCTGCTTGTCTAAAGTTACCCACATAGTGTTTACAAGCAGGAAAGCCAACCCCAGATCCACCTAGTGTTGTTGAGCATTCTTTAGTATTATTATAATTATTATTATTTACATAATAGTAGAGTATATTTTGAAATATTATACATACATAGAATAACTTATTCCAATTAGGATTCCATTATTGCAGTTGTGCATGATTTTGGTTTGCATCTAATGCACCCAGTTAGGCATTGTGTGGTTACCTTGGTGGTACGTTTATATATGAGGACAGGGTGTTCCTCTTGTTTGTTTTTTCCTTCCACATTGCCTAAATTTCTGAGGCTTTGGACTGAGCATGTCCAGTAGAGCTTGGGTGAAGGGAGGGTAGATGAGTTTTTTTAGTTGGCATGATACTGACAGTTTATACCTACTCTTTGAGCTAAATAGAAATCAAGTCTGACAGAGAGATATTTGTGTCTCCATGTTGACATTGGTATTTTTCTTTCATTCTATAAATGGAAAAGAAAAATCCTATGTCTAATTTAATCAGTAGGACCTTATTAGAGAATGGGAGTTCCAAGGATGTAGAAACTTCAGATTAAACCAGACAGTTCTGATATAGGGATACATGAAACTCCTGCAGAGTCCCCAAAGCAGATCACATTCTCCACCAAAAGCTGAAGTTTGGGGTCTTTAGAGAAGGGCTAGGGGCCACTAGGGAGAGAGTTGGAAATGTGTGAGGAGAAAAAGGATAATATAACTGTAAATTGGTAGAGAAAATTGGTATGAAGTCATAAAGCAACTGTGAGGTAGAAGTGCTCTGGTATTTCCCTGTATGTGGCTTTAATTGTTGGTACCATGATGACAGGGTGTGCTTTGGAGAGAGGGCCATTGCCTCTGGGCCTCAAACTGAAAGTTCTTGACTCCATATCTGCCATTTCTTCTGTTATCTGGTAGACAAATAGAGTAGTGAACCAAAGAACAAGTGAGGGGAAAGGTGAGCCCCTTGCCTCCGTGACTGTAGGCCACTTATCTTTGGTCAGTTGCCTTTTTTATAAAGTAGAAGTCTGTTTTTTGTTCCCTAGTCATATTTTGGATCCATGTTTTATCTTACTGAACAATTGTGTCCTCAGTATTTAATGGACTCATTCATCCTGCATAGTTGCCCAGCTTCCATGCTAGTGCAAGAATTGTAAAACAGCCTCTCGCTGAAGCAGATAGAGTGCTGACCATTTTTTGCCTTCCTCTCCCCTCATCTTCGTCTTAAAGCTTCAGTTGTCCCCTGACATCTGTGAGTGGTTGGATCCAGAATCCCCAAAGATACCAAAATATGCATACCTGAGTCACTTTTATAAAATGGCCTAGATTTTGCATGTAACCCATGTTCCTCATTCCCTATGCTTTAAGTCATCTCTGTAATTCCTCATTCATTTTAGTGCTGTGCAAATAATTGTATTGTTTAGAACATATATATGATGAACACATGTACAGTTTTTTTCTTTTCTACCTACCATTGGTTGAGTCCACAAGTACAGATCCCATGGGCATTGACAGCCAACTGTATCTTCAGACACAAGCTAGAATAATTGTCCTTCAGAACTTCCTGTGATAAGCTGGGATCTGTAAGGTGTGGAATGGCAGAGAGTGTAACATTGTCACTCACACAGTTCCATAATTACATGCTTCTTTATTTGATGAGGCCATGGTGGAGAGAATGCCATGGCTAATTAAGTGTTCTTTAAAATATGAAGCTTGTTACACAGTTCTTAGAAGTATTTAAAAATTCCTTGATTTTTTTTTCTTTGAAACAATAAGGAATACCATATCTAAAGAGGAGTATTATAAGGACATCTTCTAGATATTATAAGGACATCTTCTAGCAGACCTAAGAGAAATCCTACTCTTGCGTGAGACTCCATGGGAAAGGCCTCTGAATTAGAACCTGGCCTTAAACTGTATCATTATTAGGTCCAGAACTGGAGCACAGGGGAAGTCAACCTGACTTCTGGGTAGTGTATATGTGGCTTTAGCTCATGAAATGCTTTCTGTGTATGTGTTTTATAATTAGTAAATGTTGGCATAAAAAGACTTAAAAAAGAATGCACCTGTCCTTCATATTAACTTTGCATCATCTCTACCCAGATTAAGCCTGCCATTGTTATCATCTGTTTGCAGGAATATAGTGGGATAGAAAGGTGGTTTAAAACCCCAGGTTCTAGAATCAGGCAAAATGGATTCAGATATTGGCTCTGCCACTTACAACTCTGTATGTAACTTTGAACCAGATATTTAACTTTTTAATATTTCACTTTATTTACCTACAAAATAGGGACAACAGCAGCCTTTACTTCAGAGTTTATTGGTGAGGCCAACGTAGTCAGTAGATGTGATGTATAAAACCGTGTCCATTGTGGAATGTGTACCCACACTGTAAGTTCTGTCATTTTTTCAAAATTCTGCTCATCCCTTAAGGTCTACCTGATATTTTCCCTTTGGAAAAACTTCCTAGAATTAATTGTTCTTTTCTTTTCTGCACTGTATTAGATTTGCCTTAGTTCATGTGGGTTGCTGTAACAAAATATATCACAGACTAGGTGGCTCACAAACAACAGAACTTTACTTCTTACAATTCTTGAGGTGGAAGTCCTAGGTCAAGGTTCTGGCTGAGTGGTTGTCTGGTGAGGCACCCTTTCTTCCTTCTCAATAGATGTCCTCTTCCCATTGCAATCTCACCAAGTGGAAGAACGGAGACATTTCTCTGGGATCTTTTGTAAGGACAGTCATTCCATCTAAGAGGATTCTTCTTTCATAACTTAAGCCCTCCCAGAGACCCCACCTCCAAGACTATCACCTCGGGATTTAGAATTTCTGCATATATATCATGGGGATGGGGGCACAAACATGCAGAACTCATCATTGTTTGTACTTGTTTTACAGTGTTTATCACACTGTATCATGGTGAGCAGCGTACAAATGTACAGTACATGGACCTTTTTTTTTGTTTCTGTGCCTGCAGTTGACCTTGGTAGTAACAAGGTCTTCTGACCAAAGTCCTAGAGATGACTTGATAAAACATTTCAGTACAGTGCTTTTAAGTCAGCAGGCAAGTTAGCAGTTTGCTTTGTTGGAGATGACTGTTTACACAGTGACTCTTCCACTGAATCATTAGTTAGCTCCTTTAGGATGTTGGATCTCTTTGTCTCTGTGTCTGACATGCACTTAACACAGCTTTGTGATTGTCAATTAGAACACTTAAAATAAGGGACTAAAATATTGATTCTTAATACATCACATCCCCAATAGACTCCCCTCATATAATAATAAACTCCCATCAGAATTGGACATTGCCCTAAGTGATTTTGATAATTTACCCCCTCTATTTGAAAATCATTGGTTAAAAAGCTGTTTGAGGAGTAAAAGTCAAGGTACAGTACAGGAAGAAATATAGAACCTGTATGAATTGTTACTGGTGTCTGAAGAGCATTTGTCTTTCTAGTTCTTGTGTAGAACCAATCTATAGTAAAAAGTAAATTACCATACCAGTAGGTACACTCTGACCAAGTGTGACTTTTGATAGTAGACTGATTTTTTTTCTCTTTCCTGTTTAAAGCAACAATGCCAGCCTCAGAATAATTAATAAATTTGGTAAAATTCTTTTCTTTAAAATAGAAAACTTGCCTCTTGTAAACTACTGAATAAAGTTGAACATTCATATCTTGATTTCTTAGTTCTTTAGAGAGATAAAATAGTTCATCAGACATTTATTGAGAATCTACTTTGTGCCAGGTATACTTCCAGACTCCAAAGAAAGGGGAATTGGAAGAGTCTCTCAGTCACCTTCTCCAGTGAGGAAGGGATGTGTAGATTGTCACTCTGTAACAGACACAGGGTTGCAAGTCTACACAATTATGCAATTTACAGTTGTTCATAATCTTGTTAAATTGGACTCAGTAATGATTTCTGCCATTTTATTTCTGTTATTGGTAATCTGTGCCTTCTCTTTCATTAATTAGTCTTTCTAAGGATTTATCCAATTTTATTAGTGTTTTCAAAGAACCAACTTTGATTTTAACAGGGTTTTTTTTTTTGTAGTCTGCTTTAAAAGAAAAGTTTCTGTTCTCATTTGCTTGTACTTTCTTTAGGTTTGATTTAGTATTCCTTTCTCCCTCCTTGAGGAAGATACATAGAATACTGAAAAGTTTTTTTTTTCCTAAAGTATGCATTTAAACTGTAATTTCCCTCTAATAACACCTCAATTCACATCCTACTATTTTTGAGGTGATTTTTATACTCATTTTTTTACTCATTCAGTTAAAAATATTTTGTTTCCACTGTAATTTCTTCCTTGACCCATAGGTTAAAAATTGTGGTTGTTTTCAATGATAATATTTTTGTTGATTTCTTAAATTAAGATTAAAGGAGCCTGGTGCAGTCATGCACACTTGTAATCCAAGTAACTTG
Source organism: Sciurus niger (assembly GCA_020740815.1). Classification (NCBI taxonomy): domain Eukaryota; kingdom Metazoa; phylum Chordata; class Mammalia; order Rodentia; family Sciuridae; genus Sciurus; species Sciurus niger. The sequence continues at coordinate 91,271 of JAHUXG010010349.1, read as the reverse complement.
GGAGCCTGAGGCAGCAGGATTGTGAGTTCAAAACAAGCCTCAGCAACTTGGTAAGACTCTGTCTCTAAATAAAATATAAAAAAGGATGGTGATGTGTGTCAGTGGTTATGTGTCCATGGGTTCAATACTTGATACAAAAAAAATTAAAGAATCTTAGTAATTAAATGATTTTACTTATTTGATGCATGTTGAGATTTGCTTGACATGCAGTCAACTTGGGTGAGTATTCCGTGTGTATTTGAAAATATTTTGTATTCTACAGTTGTGGGGTACAGTGATTGTTTTTGTCAACTTTATTATCACTGAGACCAAAATCTTTACAAAAACAATTTTAGAAGAGGAAAACCTTATTTGGTGCTCAGGGCTTCAGAAACCTAAGTCCATAAATGACTAATCCTATTGCTTTGGACCTAAGGTGATGCAGAGTATCATGGTGGAAAGGTGTGGAGAAGGAAAGCAGCTCAGAACATAACAGCCAGGAGGCAGAGAGGGGCAAAGTTTGATCACCAAGGACAGAATATAACTTGGAGGCACACCCCCAGCAACCCATCTCCTCAAGCCACAACCTACCTGCTAACAGTTAACCACCAAATTAATCCCTATCAGTAGATTAATGCACTAATTGGGTCAAAACTCTCATTGCCCAGTCATTTCACCTCTATAAACTGCCTTGCATTGTCTCACACATCAGTTTTTGTGGGGACATCTGATATCTAAAACCTAACAGTGATCTATGTACATGAAGTTGATCAAGTTTTCAATCATGCCTTTCTTCTATATGTAGCAGTATTTGTTTGCTTGTTTTCTCAGTTAATATTTTAATCTCCCTCCTGGATTGTGGGCTTGTTTGTCATTTTGAATCTTTCAGGTTTTGCTTTAAGTATATGGATGCCATTATCACTTGCATATAAATTGGAAGTTGAGATAACTACATGACTACATGGTGGGTCAACCCTTATCATATGAAATGTCATACCCTCCCCATTTCAATCTTGGGTGAGATGCCTTAAAGTTTTATTTTCTCTGAATATATAACTAGCTGTACCAGCCTTTTGGTTAGAAGATACAACGTGTAGCTTTTTCCATCCTTTGGCTTTTAATCTTCCTGTGTCCTTATGTTTAATCTGTGTCTCTTTTAAGAACAGCACCGTGAAGTTGTATTCCCCACCCAGCTCCACCTTTCAGTTGCTTTATAGTCTGTTTGTATTTAAGTAATTATTGATACTTTGGGAATTGGACCTCAATTGTATTATTTTCTATTTGTCATCTATTATTTGTTCCCCTTTTCTCTTATTTGCTTGGATTATTATTTATTTATTTATTTATTTATTTATTTATTTATGGTACTGGAGAATGAACCTGGAGAGACTTTGCCACTGAACTGCATCCCTAGCTCCCTCATTTTTATATTTTTGCATTTTTAAAATTTTTTTCTAGTTGTTGATGGACCTTTATTTTATTCATTTATTTATATGCAGCACTAAGAATAGACCTAGTGCCTTACACATTAGGAAATTGCTCTACCCTGAGCCACAATTCCAACCCTCCCTTCCTTTAATTGTTTTTTTTTTTTTTTGTAGTTACATGACAGTAGAATCCATTTTGACATAATTATACAAGCATGGAATATATCTTATTCTAAGTGGGACCCCCTTCTTTTGAATGTACACAGTGGTGAGATCCACTATGGTGTATTCATATATGTACATAGTAAAGTTAGATTAGATGCAGTCCACTGTCTTTCCTTCCCTATCCTCCCTCCCTTTCCTTCATTCTCCTCTACTTAAACTGTTCTGTTCTCTCCCCTCCTTGTTTTACATTAGCTTCTGCAAACCAGCAAAAACATCGGGCCTTTGGCTTTTGGGGAGTGACTTATTGAACTTAGCATGACAGTCTGTTGCACAAGGTCTGTAAGTATGGAGGGGACCCACAGTTGATGCTAGCAACTATGGGGGACTCAGTCAATAACTCACATACCAAGATCTGAGGAAAACTTTATTCAGAAGAGATGGAACACTTGTCACATAGGAAGCTGTTTCTGTCTTTACTTCATGTAACACTGTTTTTTATATGCATGCAGTTAAGCAAGCCACACACCTTAAAGGCTAAGCCTTCTATAAGAAGATACTAGTCTATTTTTTGGCAGATTGTATATTTGTAACAGAAGGTAAAACACAGCCATGTGAATACAGAAGGTGACAGTTTCTCAGACCACAAAAAAGCTATCTTACAGCCCACAGAAGAACATTTTGTTCACAGAACACAGGAAAAGGGTGATGGGACCAAAGTCCCTGAGTGGCCTGAAAGGTGCATGCCCTGTTGGGCTCCTTCCAGGGGCAGGGTGAAACCCTAGTCCCCAAGTGGCCTGTTAGGCATGTCTGTCTCCTGAGGGAATGTCACAAAGGTCTCCTTCCAGAAGGGGCCCACAGTAGCTTCCAGATCCATTATCTGACAAATATCATAAAGTCATTCTTCTTAATGGTTGAGTAATACTCCATTGTGTGTGTGTGTGTGTGTGTGTGTGTGTGTGTGTGTGTGTAACATATACATGAAATTTTCTTTATCCATTCATCCATTGGAGGGCACCTGGGTTGTCTCCATAGCTTACTTATTGTGAATTGAGCTACTATAAAAATGGATATGGCTGCATCACTGTAGTATCCTGGACCTTCTTATTTTTTATTTTGAGGCAGGGTCTAAGTTGTTAAGTTGCTGATACTGGCCTTTAATTCTCTCTCAGCCTCATGAATTGCTGGAAATACAGGTTTATGTCAGCATATCCAGCAATCACAGAATTTTTAAAAATTCTGTTTCTGTTTCTACTGTTACCTTGTGTTTTAGCTTATTCTTTTAGTTGTTGCTATATTATGACATGAATTTATAACTTTTAATGACAGTAAAAAACAATGCTTTACCATGGTCTAGATAATACAAAAAGCTTAGAGCACTGACTTTTCTTAACTCATTTTGGTTTCTTGTTTGTTTTGCTTTTTGTATATTAATTCTACATAATAACATAATATAATAATAATATAATAACAATAACATAATAATAATATAAATATAACACAAATATTTATATTATTGTGTGAAATCAGTATTCCTTTAGACTTCACCTTTATTTACCCTTCTGGAACTCCTTATTCTTTTCAGTAGTTCCTTACTTGTTTCTGAATTCTTTTTTCTTCTGCCCCAAGAACTTCTGTGTTTCTTTTAGATGTAGTCTTCTGGAAGCCACTTTTAAGTCACCTACTATTTATTTACATTTGCCATGCTAAAGATGTCACTTCATTGTCTTCTTGTTTCCATTGTTTCTGTTGAAATGATAGCTGTCAAACTTATTGGAGATTCATTTTAAAGAGTTTTATCTTAGATTTTTAGGTATTTTACTGTGAGATGACACATTGAAACATATGGATTTGTATTTTTGTTTCATGCATCTGTGACTAGAGTCTACTATCAATTTTGGAAAACCCTTGGAGTGCTAGACCTTTTTAATGCATTCATTATATATCTTTATTTTCTTGTTTTCCCTCTTAAACTCAAGACATTTTTTATTGATCTCTCAGATCACTAACTCTTTTTTCTTTGGTAACTAACCTTAAGTCTTCCTGTTTAAAGTCTTCACAGGTTATTTTTCTGTTCTAGAATTTTTAATTGATTCATTTTTTGTGAATTGGAGTTCTCTGCTAGAATCCTCCCTCTTGTCTTGTATTTCTTTGGCAATAATTGTTGATATTTTAGAGTCTGTATTTGACAGTTCCACTCTCTGAAAATTGTTTGTTGGCCTTGCAGATCAGTTTCTTCTCTGTTTTGTTTTGATCATTTGTTCCTGCCTCCTGGATGCTGGAGTAGATTTTGACTGATGGTGTACACTGACTAAGACATTGTAGAGGCTGAAAATGATGTCTTCTCCCTCTGAAGGGTGTATTGCATTTCTTTGTCCAGCTGTTAGAGGGTGACGTTCATCACCTTGACCCTGTCAGGGATGAGGATCATTCTGGGCTTCTGGTGCTGTGCAGACTGCTCCTTTTCAGTTTTGGCTTTGAACTGAGCCTTCACCTGCAGGAGACTCTGCTGGAAGACAGAGTATTCACCAGGGCTCCTCTTTTCTGGTGGACACTCACCCACAGGTTTTTTAATCTTCTCAGCATTACTGGGCTGTTGGGGACCCTGTTAAGTTTCTTAGCTCATTCATAGATGCTTTCTGCTTCCCTACTAGCTTCTAACAGGCTTTGACAAATGCCTGGAGAAGAAAAGAAGAGAAGGTATTCAGCTCACTTCTTTGCTTATTCCTTCTCTCTAGGATCTTAGCTCTTTAAATTTTTTAAACATTTCTTAACTTTTAAAATTTTTCTTAGTTTTTCTGTGGTGCCTTTAAAAAGCTGGACATTTTGTTTTATGATCTGTAGTGTTTTGGGAAATGGTGAGTCTGGTACTAGCTGGTACCCCATCTTAACCAAAGTGATTCTCTTTACCTACCTCAACTTTTCTGTCTTCATCTGGAGCAGCTTAAATGGAAAGTTCAGTGAGACAATTTGACTGAAGACCTTGGTGTAGCATGTCGGCATATGTTTCATTCTTTTTCATGGCAGCGCCGTTTCATGTCAATGTGAAAGTAAGGATTAATTTCCTATGTCACTTGCCCTATTGCCTGTAGACAGAGATTTGTTTACTGAAAGCAGCCTAACAGGCTAAGTTTATATAGGAGAAGTGTAATTAACTTCTCTTTTAGTTTAGGAAATAAATCAGAGGTGTTAAGATTGATGTATTTTTACTGCTTTCTATTGAGTTTAGTTTTTACTGATTGATGTATGTATATTTTTAGGAGTTATAAATGAATCTCAGCAGAGACATCACAGTATCAGTTGAGAATTTGGACTTAATATACTAAGGCATTATTTGTTTCTATCCCAATGCTTACATAATAAATTGACACACTACTTTTACACTGCCTTAGTTTAATCATCTGTAAAATGACAGCAGTTCCATCACGTATCTCAAAGGATTGTTAAAATGATTAAATATTGTGTAGAGTTCTGCATTGGTCTCTATACCTTAAATAGGGTGGTTTAAACAGAAATTCATTTTCTCTCACTTCTGGAGGCTGGAAAGTCCAGGATGGAGGGTCTGGACAGTCTTCTGGTGAGGGCTGTCTACCTGGCTTGCAGATGACTGCCTTCTTGCTCTTTGCTAACAAAGCCCTTCTGCAGTTCTTGGGCACAGGTATTGGGGATCTCCTTCTTTTTCTTATAAGACCATCAATCCTGTTGGAGTATGGTGCCACCATTATGACTTTATTTGCCCCTAAATACTTCCTTGGAGGCCCACATCCAGAGTCCCACCAGGGGCTGGGGCTTTAGTATGTAAATTTCAGGGGAATGCCATTCAGTCCTTGGCAAACTTGGACAGGAGCCCTGACTTAGAATGGGCTCCATCCCAGTAAAACCATTGCATAGTAGAAAAGTTGTATAGTTGAATCACTGTAAGCCAGGCACCTTCTGTACATAAAAGTACTTAAAATAGTCACCTTTTACATAGTAATTAAATTAATTATGGTTGTGTGTTTCTAAACATTTCCCCCTTTTTTTCTTTTCCAGGTGCTGACTTTGGATTACATTTTAGAACAGCAGGAATAGTGATTTCTACCTGTCAGGACTGCTAAGAAGCTACAGAGAATCCTATGTAAATAAACTGTGATCTTCTTTGCTGCCCCTTTACATGGGGAGACCCCGGTATTTCAGCACATTCAGGAGTGTATTTAGAGCACCATCATTATGAGTATGACGAGTTTGTTTTTCTTCACAAGTCCAGGCATGAAGAGACTTCTTGGGTGGAAACAGTGTGATGGAGAAGAAAAATGGTCAGAGATGGCTGTTAAGAAGAAGAAGGGAGCCATGGAGGAGCTAGAGAGGGCCATGAGTTGCCCGAGGCAGCCCAATCACTGTGTCACCATCCTCCGTCCGCTGGATGGCAGGCTGCAGGTCTCCAAATGGAAGGTGCTGCCTCACGTCCTTTACTGCTACATGTGGTGCTGGCCAGATCTTCAGAGCCACCATGAGCTGAAGCCCCTGGAGTGCTGCAAATTTCCTTTTGGCTTCAAGCAGAAGGAGGTCTGCATCAATCCCTACCACTATAAGTGCATAGAAAGCCCTGGTGAGTGTGTCTTTCTGTGTTGATCATTTTGTGTGCCAAGCAGCAGATTCATGTTCTTTGAAACAACAGAATTTCTCTCTTAGTTTGTAATTCCAAAGTATTGAGGCAACTTGTATGCATGTGTTTGTGTGAGAGAAAGACAACATGAGCCCAATTGTTAGTTCACTGTATCTCTCATTGAAACAAACACCTGAGATAATCAACTCTTAAGGAGAGAAGGTTTGTTTGGGTCACAGTTTAAGGAGTTTCAGTTCATGATCAGTTGGATTCCTTGCTTTTGGGCCTGTGGCAAGGCAGTTCATAATGGCGTGGCATGTATGGCAGATCAAAGCTCATCTAGAGTACAGAAGCTGGGGTTCCACTCTGCCCCTCAAGGGCATGCCCTCAAGGACTGGAAGACCTTCAGTAGGACCACCTTTTAAAGGTCCCACCACCTGCCAATAATGCCACTCTGGGGAACAGCCTTTAATATATGGCCTTTGGGGTACATTCCCAATCCAAACAGTAGCAGCCCATGACTGTTCCATACATTTTAACAGCTTAGAACTCTTTAATCAGCTCTGTTGGAAACAGGCTGTAAAAATTGTCAATGCAGTACCAGGACCACTAATTTTTAGTAAATGTTGCATTTCTGGATTTATTTTTTGTTTCACTTGTTCTATACTTTTCTAGAGACAAATTTAGCTATGAAATATATCACAACAGAAGAAAATTAGGAAATAATATGCTTTTGCTTGCCATCGACATACATGAAGTAAGTACATCATGGTGGCAGTTGGGACTTAGCACTTTGCCTATGAGAATAGCACTTATCATCATCTCTAGTGGAGGATATGAAGGAATTAGGCTGTGACATCACTTCTTAGTTTTATAAGATATTCCTAGTTTTTACACGTGTGTTCCTTTTTGGAGGTAAAGAATATCTAGTTGATCTTCCATACATGTGGATTCTGCATTCATATGTAGAACCAACTGGGGATTGAAAATATTCAGAACAAAATACATCTCTACTGAACATGTATAGATAATTTTCTTCCCATTATTCTCTAAACAGTAGAGTTTAACAACTATCTGCATAGTATTTGCATGGTATTAGGATTTATAAGAGATTCAGAGATGATTTACAGTGTGGAGGAGGATCTATGTAAGTTATGTGCAAATTCTACACCATTTTATATAAGGGACTTGAGCATCCACAGATTATAGATTCTGAGGAGAATCCTGGCACCAGTCTCGCATGGATAGATGACCATCTTTATTGTTTTATTTTATTTTTTAATTTTTTTAAAAATTTTACAGACTACTTTGATTAATTGTACACCAATGGGGTACAAATTTTAATTTCTATGGTTGTACACAATGTAAGTTCACTCCATTCAGGTAATCTTACATATACATAGGGTAAAACTGTCATTCTCATTCTGCTATCTTTCCTTTTCCCACCCCTCCCCTACTCTCATTTTCCTCTACACAATCCAAAGTTTCTTCTTCTTCTCTTACCCACAAGCTACCCCAAGCCCCATTATGTATCATCATGCACTTATCAGAGAAAATATTTGGTCTTTGGATTTGGGGGATTGGCTTATTTCACTTTGCATGATATTCTCCAACTCCATGCATTTACCTGCAAGTGCATAATTTTATTCTTCTTTATGGCTGAGTAATATTCCATTGTGTATATATACCACAGATTCTTTATGCATTCATCTATTGAAGGGAATCTAGATTGTTTCCATAATCTAGCTATTGTGAATTGAACTGCTGTAATCATTAATGTGGCTACATTACTGTAGTATGCTGATTTTAAGTACTTTGGGTATTAACATAAGGGTGGAATAACTGGGTCAAATTGTGGGTCCTTTCCAGGTTTTCTGAGGAATCTTTGTAGTGTAGCTGCATCAATTTGCAACTCCATCAGCATGGATGAGTGTACCTTTTTATCCACATTCATGCCAACACCTATCATTGGTTATGTTCATGGTAATAGTCATTCTAATTTAAATGAGATGAACTCTTAGGGTGTTTTTGATTTGCATTTATCTAATTGCTAGAGACATTTTTTCATATATTTGTTGATCACATATATCTTCTGTGAAGTGTCTGCCCAGTTCCTTGGCCCATTTAATGATTGGATTCTTTGTACTTTTGGTATATTGCTTTTTAAGTTCTTTGAAAATTTTGGAGATTAGTGCTGTGTCTGAAGTGTGTGTGGAAAAAGATTTTCTCTATTCACATTATTAATTGTTTCCTTTGGTGAGAAAACCTTTTTATTTGAATCTATCCCATTTAGTGATTCTTGCTTTCATTTATTGTGCTCTGGGGGTTTTGTTAAGGAAGTCTGTTCCTAAGCCAACACGAAGAAGATTTGGACCTACTGTTTCTTCTATTTGGTGAAAGGTCTCCAGTCTAATACCTAGGTCCTTGATCCATTTTGAGTTGCATTTTGTGTAGGGTGAGAGAGAGGGGTTTAATTTTATTTTACTGCATAGGGATTTCCACACCATTTGTTGAAAGAGTCTATTTCTTCTTCAATGTAAGTTTTTGGCACCTTTGTCTAGTATGAGATAATTGTATTTATGGGTTTGTCTCTGTGTCTTCTATTCTGTACAATTGGTCTGCCTGTTTGTTTCAGTGCCAGTACCATGCTGTTTTTGTTACTACTGCTCTATATTACGGTTTGTGTATTGTGATACCTCCTGCATCACTCTTCCTGCTGAGGACTGCTTTGGTTATTCTGGTTCTCTTATTTTTCCAGATGAATTCCATGATTCCTTTCTCTTTTTCTATGAGGTATGTCATTGGCATTATAATCGAAATTCAATTGAATCTGTATAGCACCTTTGGCAGTATGACCATTATGACAATGTTAATTCTGCCTATCCAAGAACATGGGCGATCTTTCCATCTTTTAAGGTGTTCCTTAATTTCTTTTAGAGTTATGTAATTCTTATTATAGAGGTCTCTCACCTCTTTTGTTAGATTGATTCCAAATTATTTTATTTTGTTTAAGGCTATTGTGAATGGAGTAATTTTCTAATTTCTCTTTCAGAGGATTCATCACTTTTGAATAGAAATGCATTTGATTTAGCATTAGAAATGCTACCTTGCTGAATTCATTAGTTCTAGAAGTTTTCTGGTGGGGTGTTTTGGATCCTCTAAATATAGAAACATGTCATCAGCAAATAGTGATAGCTTGAGTTTTCTTTTCCTTTTCATATCCTTTTTAATTTCTTTGGTCTGACTCGCTAGTGTTTCAAGGGCAATGTTGAATAGAAATGGTGAAAAAGGGCATCCCTGCCTTGTTTCAGTTTTTAGAGGTAATGCTTTCAGTTCTTCTCCATTTAGAATGATGTTGTCTGTGGGCTTAGCAAATATAGCCTTTACAATGTTGAGGTATGTTACTACTGTCCTTATTTTTTCTAGCTTTTTGAGGATAAGAGATGCTTTATTTTACTACAGACTGTTTCTGCACCTAATGAAATAATCATATGATCTTAATTTTAAGTTTATTGATGTAATGAATTACATCTATTGATTTCTGGGTGTTGATCCAGCCTTGCATCCCCAGATGAACCCTACTTGGTCATGGTACACTATCTTCTTAATTTGCTTTTGTATGCAGTTTGCCCGAATTTTGTTAAGGGTTTTTGCATCTATGTTCATCAGGGATATTGTTCTGAAGTTTTCTTTCCTTGATGGGTCTTTGGTTTTGATATCACATTGATTCTAGCTTCATAGAATTAAGTTGGAAGGGTTCCCTCCTATTCCATTCCATGGAATATTTTGAGGAATATTGATATTATTTCTTCTTTATAGTTCTTGTAAAATTCAGCTGAGAATCCATCTGAACCCATACTTTTCTTGGTTCATAGGCTTTTGGTGACTTCTTCTGCTGCATTGCTTGAAATTGATCCACTGAAATTGTGTATATCCTCCTGATTGAGTTTGGGAGAATCATGTGTCTCTAGAATTTTGTTGATATCTTTGAGATTTTCTATTTTGTTGGAGTACAGATTTTCAAAATAGCTTCTAATTCTATGATGTATTTCAGTGGTGTCTGTCATGATATTTCCTATTTCATCTCAAATTTTAGTAATTTGAGTTTTCTCTCCTCATTTGTGTGGCTAAGTGTTTATATCAATTTTGTTTACTTTTTCAAAGAACCTACTTTTGTTTTTTTCAATTTTTTGAATTGTTTCTTTGTTTCAGTTTCATTGATTTCAGCTCTGATTTTAATTTTTTCCTGTCTTGTACTACTTTTGGTACTTTTGGTTTTTGTTTTTCTAGGGCTTTGAGATGTAATGTTAGGTCATTTATTTTTTGACTTTTTATTCTTTTATTGAATGTGCTCCAAGTAAAGATTTTCCACTTAGTACTGATTTCATAGTGTCCCAGAGATTTTGATATGTCATTTTGTTGTTCTTGTTTACCTCTAAGAATTTTTTATCTCCTCCCTGATGTCTTCTGTTATCCATGCTTTATTCAGTAGCATATTATTTAGTCTCCAGTTATTGGAGTAGTTTCTTTTTTCATTATGTCATTGATTTCTTATTTCTTTCCATTATGATCTGACAGAATACAAGGTAGTATCTCTGGTTTTCTGCATTTACTAAGGGCTGCTTTGTAGCACAATATATGGTCTATTTTAGAGAAGGATCCAAGTGCTGCTGAGAAGAAAGTGTTTTCACTCGTTGTTGGCTTAAACATTCTTTATATGTCTACTAAGTCTAAATTATTGATTGTGTTATTGAGTTCTATGGTTTCTTTGTCTAGTCTTTGTTTGGAAGATAAATCCAGTGGTGAGAGTGATGTGTTAAAGTCACCTCGCATTATTGTGTTGTGGTCTGTTTGGTTCCTGGAATTGAGAAGGATTTGTTTGACATGAATTGATGCTCATTGTTTGGGGCATAAATATTTATGATTGTTATGTCTTGCTGGTTTACAGTTCCCTTAAGCAGTAAGAAATGTTTTTGTTATCCCTCTGACTAACTTCGGCTTGAAGTCTACCTTATCTGATACAAGGATAGACACCTCTACTTTTTTACTGATTCCATGTGCATGGTACATTTTTCCCCATTTTTTTTACCTTTTGTCTACAGATGTCTTTTCCTATGTGATGAGTCCCTTGAGGGTGGCATATTGCCAAGTCTTTAATTTAATTTGCCAGTCTGTGTCTTTTGATTATTGAGTTTAGGCCATTAATATTCAGGGTTATTATTGAGATATGATTTATATTCTTGGTCATTTTGGCTTATTGTTGGTTTTGAACTCAACTTGGTTTCTCCTTTATTTAGTGTTTCATTTAGGGTAGTTCCTCTCTTTGCTAACTTACATCATTGTTCTTCATTTCCACCAAATGGAATATTTTGCTGAGAATGTTTTGAATGCAGGCTTTCTGTTTATAAATTCTTTTAACTTTTATTTATCATGGAATGATTTTATTTTGTCATTAAATATGAAGTTTAGTTTTTCTGGGTAAAAGATTCTTGGTTGATATCCATGTTCTTTCAGACCTTGAAATATATTTTTACAGGCCCTTCTAGCTTTTATGGTCTTGGCTGAACAATCTGCTGATATCTGTATTGGTTCCCCCTATATGTAAACTGGTGCATTTCTCTTGCAGCCTTTAAAATTATATCTTTGTTTTGGATGTTAGACATTTTCATTATAATGTATCTTGGTGTAAATCTATTGTAATTTTGTACATTTGGTGTTCTGTAAGCCTCTTGTGTATGACTTTCAGTTTCATTCTTGAGGTTTGGTAAATTTTCTGATATTATTTCATTGAAAAGGTTATTCATTTCTTTGGTTTGTATCTCTATACATTCCTCAATTCCAAAAATTTTTAAATTTGAAATTTTCATGCTATTTCATAATTCATGGAGGTTCTGTTCATGATTTCTCACCATTGTCCCTGTTTAGTCAACTTTATTTTCAAGATTAAGTATTTTGTCTTCATTGTCTGAGGTTCTTTCTTCCAAGTGATCTAGTCTGTTGGTGATGCTTTCTATTGAGTTTTTAATTTAGTTTATTGTTTTCTTCTTTCAAGTTTTTTTTTTTTTTCAGAATCTCTCTTTGTTGAAATGATCTTTTGCTTCCTACATTTGCTCTTTTAACTGTTTTTTTGAGCCTGCATTTGCTTTCTTAACTCATCCTTTGCTTTACAGATCATTTTAATTATGTACTTTCTGAACTCCTTTTTCTGACATTTCTTCTACCATGCTATCATTGAATTCTATTAATATAGCATCTTGGTTTGTTTGGGGCACTTTCTTCCCTTGTTTCTTCATGTTGTTCATGTCCCTTCCCTCTAGCAGTTCAGATCTTAGGTATTGCAGTTTCCCTGGTAGAGGTTTACAGTGACCCTGCAAATGTCCAATACCTCAACTAACAGTGAGCTTGTAGTTTCCAGCAGGTGTCTCAGGGTGGGAGCTTCCCCATGTAAAGATGGTGGCTTATGCTTTGGGGATAATTCAAGATGGCTGTACCAGCTTCTGAATGCATTGGTAGATGGGTGTGGACTCTGTGTGGGGTGCAGTTGGGACAGGATCCTGAAGAACCTCTGACTATCATTTTATAGTTTTGCCCTCAAGTTAGAAGCCATGTTCTGGACAATCGGGTCAATCAAAAGAGATATGATATTGAAGCATTTAAGTATCTCATTGTCAGATTGGGGCCAGTTTTTGTGATGGAATGGCTTTTAATAGCTAATGTTCAGGAATGGTTCCTAAAGGTGAATGTGCAGTAGAAACAGAGGGTTCCCCTCCTAGAATTCCTAACCCTGGGATAGCTGGTAATCTGTTTTCACAAGTACTTCAGGTATTGCTGGCATAGTCATTGGAATGGTGTTTGGAAATTACTGAGTCAAATCATGTAATAATGTAATTTTCAGATAAAAGGTATTCAAAAATACTGTTTTTAAAAAAGTATATAAATAGTATTTAAAGAATAGGAAATAATTTATAAAATCCTTTGTATTTACCACTCTGTTTGATAATAGTGTACACACAACTAAAACCCTTGTCCTTGTTTCTCTGAACACTACTCTGAATTTCATATTTATCATTCTTGTGCATATTTTGTACTGTTATGATATATGTGTGAATCCATGAGAACATACACTATTATGTTGTATGCTTTAGAATGCTTTACAATTCTAGAATTTTCTTTTGCAACAACTTATTATGTTCATTCAACATTTTATTTTTGTGATTGTAGATGATACATTTTAGGATTAACTTTGATTCTGTGAAGAACCCTCTGGATATTTATTGAAATTTCATTGATAGCATCTGGGGAAGATTGACATAAGTAGGCATATTATTATTTAATATTCTTTAAGTTTTCTTCACATCTTCTCATAGATGTATTTCTAGGTGGCCATTTTTATCATATCTTTGAAAGTTGCATTGTTACAGTTGTATGCTAAGAAGGCAGTTGTTTTTTTCCAAACAACCTCACAATATTCTCCCTATTATTTCAAATGTAGGTGTTCTTTACTGCTCATTATATTTTTTTTAAAAAATCACAGAGATTAACATAGAATCACATGATCCTCTTTAGTTAGGAGTTAAAATGGAGCTAAGAGTTTTAGAGAATGAAAAGCAGGGTCAAAGTAAGATGTGAAAATATTTAGGTCAATGTGTTTTGATTCCTAAGGTGACTTTCCAGGCTACTGAGGGAAGATTTTAGTCATGCACATGTAATGAAACTGAGACCCTCATAGATTAAATGACTTATGTGTCAGACATGTGGAAAGGAGAGCTGTTTTGACCGGAAAAGTTTTCTGAAGCCAGGATCCACTACTGGAAAATACTGGGTGTTGTGCCCTACCCACTACCTGGTTCCAGCCTCCAGCTTTCAGCAAGCACTGCAGGAGGTGGTTGCCTCCCTCCTACTGGTCACCCTTGGGTTCCTGTGCTGTAGGATACAGATAGGATCCAGTCACCCTCCTTCTCCCCAGTCTTGCTGTAGCTCTGCACAGTGTGTCCTGCCTCCCCTCCCATCTTTCTTTCTTTCTCTTCATGTCTGTGTACCATGTGTTCTGTAAGGACACCTAGTGCTCTTTTTCTCTGCCTTCACACCTCCCTCCTCCCTTTCTGTTCAGCTCACTCTGTCCTTGGTATCTGACCTTAATGGATGTCAGTTTCTTGGGCAGCCTCTTAATACCTTCTGTGCAGCCCAGATAGGTCATGCCTGTGTCACAGCAGCCTGGGTTTCCTCCTAGTGCTCTGCACTGCTGGGATCACCCTTGGACTTCTCCATAAGACAGTGATTAAAGCCTCATGAGGATGGAGGCCATGAGAACGTCTGTATTTTCAGTGACTTGCATTGTTCAATAGATGTTTACTGTAAAGTGAAAATGCTGGTTCTGACTTGTCCATATGGTCATTTGCCCATTTTTTTAGAGATGAATTTACTGTTCTTATATATTGTTTTACTATCCACTGCACATTTTTGGTCAGGCTTTTTTCACTTTTTTGGAAAGCTGTTCTTCTTACATGAAAGAGAAGATCTTTGCATCGTGTACACAGAAGCTCATCCATAAGTTGTGCGCTCCCATTCAAGTTATTTTCAATATAAGGTTTTTAAAAAAGAAAGTTACAATAACTAACAGATAATGCCATTGTGTACCCAGCACCATTCAGTCATGACCTTATCACTTTTTCTTTAAAAGTGAATTCTTAACCAAAACTTACATTTAAGCAGAAAGAATTTCACCCAAAGGAGCTCTTTCTGCTCAGTTATATTTGAATGTGCCACAATCCCCCCCCCACTACCTCAGGACCCTGTCCTGCATTTTCGAGGTGTCTGACCCCAGTCTGTGATGGGTCCGGGCATGCAATGAGAAATTATGCATCCCACCAGAGGTAGGACTGATCCTTTTTTTTTTTTTTCTGAGATGAGAGCATGGGTGTGCAGTATGACTGAGTGAGACCACTGGTTTTTGTGTTGTTAATGCTAACTATGTATTTTAGCTTGTATGGCTATCCTCATGCAAGAAAAAGGTGTATCAAAATGCCCACTACCAAGGAAGACAAAGAAGACCCTGCACTTACGTAAGTGCAATGGAGACAGCATTGGGGTCAGCTGTTTCTGGTTGGCCTCATTGGAAGAGCCTTAGTTGGGACACAGGTGAACTTCAGCAGAGTCCCTTTGAGGAAAGGCACCCTGCTGAATACCAGCTGACTACTGAAGCAAGAGTCAGATTGTTTGGAGGTTTGAGTACTTTTTCCCATTCAGAACTAAATCTCCATATTTATTTGCAATGTGAAAGAAATAGCAGTTTTTCTAAAGGAAAACAGCATTGTAGAAGTTCTCCAGAATGAAACATATAGCCATTTTCTCCTGAGATTTCAGTTTTGCTTAAGGTGGAATTCAATCTGTTGAATTTTCTTCTCTAAGAAATATGCTACCAGGCCTAGTTATAGATATTTAGATTGTTTTCTCTACAAGATTTCTAAATACTGTATTTAAACATTTGCAAATCAAAATCCCAGTGTTAGGAGCAATGTGCTATGTAGCATCAATCAAAGCAGGAACCTTTGGTCTTTGTTTAGAATACATAATTCAGTGCTTACTTGGTTGGCTGTAGCACTGGAAAGCACAGGCTTGAATGTGACTCCACTGCTTATAGAATAGGTGAGAAGTCAGCTGAAATCTGTAAGCCTCATTTTTCCACCTATAAAATGGGATCATAAAACTCTCTATCCTGTGGGTTTGCAGCAAAAATTAAGATATAATGCATTAAAAATGCTTAGATCTGAGTCTGTCAGCTATCACTACTAATACAATGCTGTTTGCTACCAGGGTTTATGCAGGTATGCAGTTTTATCAATTTCCTCCAGAATGGAGTGGAACCATTTCTTCCTTCTCCCCAGTTGGTAATGTGTGTCTTTTGTCTCTCTAGATATCCTATAATGGGGTGTAATGGCCAAGGTCATATATTAGGTAAAAATACAGCACACCACATTGCTTCTGGGTGCCAAGAGACAGAGGGAGACTCCTCTCAAGGAGGCCCCTCTCTCCTGGAAACTAAGCAAGCAAGAGCTGCCCCCTTGTCCCTTCCTGGGCTGCAAAGGACTGGGCCATGAAAATACTGATTCTGTCACCCACAGGAGGTAACTTTTGTTTCGTACCTTTCTGTTCTGTTACTATAATTGGTTATCATCTGGGATGCTTGGGGGAGGAGGTGGAACACCTCCTAATGTCATTAATTAATACCCTTTAGATGTCATAACATTACCTTGCTAGATAGATATTTGACTAGCCTAAAAAAATGCTATTTTCTATATTTCAGAAAATTCACTACAGTTAGTACCCTAGAAACTGTGCACTTGCTTTTTGTATTCTAAAATATCACATATGCTGCTATTTTAAGATGGTTCATATTGTTAATGGTTCACTTCAGTTCCTGGTGTTGTTATCTACTCTATTATGTGATGTGATTGTAAACTCTCACTTTACATATTTATACCATTCCCTCCCTCTCAAGCATTGGGTCAAATTTCTGGCCAAAATGGTAATTATTTTGCTTCAAGGAATATGTGACTAATCTCCAGCAGCCAGAAAGAAATGACTTAACAACTGTCAAGTGTACAGCAGGATGAGGGGAGATTTAAAACCCTTTCATAGTTTCACAATGACTTAAGTCTTCTATCACCAAGTGTTCTCTTGTTTCATCTGGGCCCTTTGTTGGACAAGTGCAATCTTTGTCCAGCTTTTGGGTTTATTTCTACCTGAAGGGAAAGAGCGAGAAGATGTATGACATATTTCCCCAATCTGTGAGTGATGAGTCCCCATTCTAGTCTTGGGAGCCACTGTGCCCAGTGCTGATTTAAACCCAGTGAAGTCCAGGAACCTTTGTTTTTAAGCAGTGTACAAACCCATGACATTTGGAGCATCTTGATACCATTCGGTTTTTAGGAAGTGGATCAAAGGACTCAGAAAATGAAGACTTCTAGAAAGGATTTGTTTCCAGGTTGTCAGTAAACCTGTTTACTGAGAAAACTTGAATTTTTGTGGGGTTTGGAGTTTTTCTGTTTTGTTTTAATATCCTTGAAATGCAGGCTAAGGTCCACCGTAGCTCATCGTGTTTAATTCTGAGTTTGGATCATTACTGTGTGGTTAGGCACAGCTGTCACAAGTCAAGTGTGCAATTAAGTGTATCCCTGACCATTTGGTTCTAAGAAGTAGATGAAGTTCTCTCTCACATTATTGGTATACCTTAAGAGGGTTTCAGATTTGGTCAAAGCCTTGTAAGCACATTTTTTTCCTACCTGTTCATTATAGAGCTCCAAACACAGAGGGATGTACCACAGACCTGCCTAACTTAATCTTCTAAAGGATAAAGAACTTCTAAAACATTATTCCTACAATTTTTTTTATTTTTTAATGTCTTAGAAGATACAGAATAAATTATTGTGTGGTATTTTTGAAACCAAATCCTCACTTTCGTAACCATATGCTTCAATTCTAAGCCATTACAGATGATTATGGATGGGTGCTTCATCAACATTTTTACAACACTATATCACTCAGGAAATTTCCTACAAAATATCTAAAAAAGTTTTATCCTTCATGAAAGAATGTCAGAGGGCCTCAGAGGAGATGTTACTATCCATTATGTTACAAGGAGACTTAATACAAGCACCTCTAAATATGCAGTCTACCAACTAAATATTCATCCCTTTCATGATCAGTTTTTCTTTTCTTTTTTTTTTTTTTTTTTGTGGTGCTGGGGATTGAACACAGGCCCTTATGCTTGTGAGGCAAGCACTCTGCCAACTGACTTATCTCCCCAGCCCTCATGATCAGTTTTTGAAAACACAACATTTAGCAATAAAACAAGACAAACTTGCACACACTCTCCACAAAAAGAAATAATAAGAAAGCATATCTCGGTCATGGTTGACAGTGAGAAGGTTTCAGGAATGTAAATTCATGGTTCCATGTTCACTTTGTGTCTCTTATTATTTTATTTTCCCCTGTAAAATAATTTGTCTTTTATCAAATTTGAGCAAACCACATAACCTTCATTTTGTATATGATGCTAATGATCCTATTTATTAATGTGTTTTCATGTATTGATTATTTTCATATTTCATAGAATCTTAATTTTGAACACTATTCTTATTTAACTTTTCATTTGTTCTAATTAGCTACACATGACAGTAGAATGCATGTATACATTTTGATAGATCATACCTACATGGAGTGTTTTCTTTCATCTTTCTGATTCTATATATTGCAGGATCACTTGGTCATGTAGTCATGTATGTACATGAGGTGATAATTTCTATTTTAATTTACTATTCTTTAAAAGTACAGTGAATCACATTTATGAAGGGCTTTGATCCAGAAACATTTTCTTCTGCTTTTCACATGGTTGAAAACTTCAGGTGGAAAATGATTGTTTTATAGATGAATTGTAACCACATTGCTATGAATGAAAAATATTTTAAATTACTGGTTAGGGTCATTTTTATTTTGGTCTAAAAATTGTTTCCACAGTGATGCAACAAAACTGGAAAAGAATTACTGACTCCTTGGAACAACAGAATTGTCTAATCATAAATGGTGGAAATGGGCTTAGTTCAAAGTTGCCATTATCATATTAAAGCAATTTAAATAAAACCAGTGATGTTAAAGGGGAGGAGTGTTGCTGAGTCATGCCTCTCTTCTGTGGGAGGGATTACAGACACTGCCACAGAAAGCACCCCTCAGCCAGGACAGCATCTGAATACATGTGCCGTAGCTCCCTTTATTTTCCTTTCAGGGTACATACTTGTAAAATGAAAAAAAAAATAATATTTTAAGAGTTAAAGTGAAAAATCATAAGTGGAGTGAATTTGTCATAGGAAAAGTTTTTATTCATTCAAGTCATCCTACAAAGATCAGAGCACACTTTCTATACAAATGAGAACTAGATGTTGCTTTATTTTTTATGGAATTTCAGTCAGTCAGAAGTAATTGCTGTCCATAATCTATATGTAAAATATTGTGCTGATGTAAAAATAAGGTAGCTATCACTGCCTCAGTGCAGCAGGGAACATAATGAACTCAATCACGCTTATGTAGCAGCAAAGACTAGTTGAACATTGATGTAAAGAAAATTTAAAAATAACACAAAACTTTTTCTGGGACTGGATTTGAATCTCAGAGGTAGAGTGCTTGCCTGGTTTGCAAGAACCCCTGGGACCCATCCCCAGCACTGCCAAAAGAAAAAAATTTTTTAAATTCACTCTTGAGGGCATTGTTGCCTTTGCTTTAATAGCTATTTATTGATTACTTTGTACAAAGAGACTGTGGGCTGTGATATAATTAGTGGGCAGGCCAAAAAATCACTAGTAAAAAAAAATAATTTAAGTAAATAAAAAATCAGTAGTAGGTAATGAATACAACTCTTTATTTTTATAAAAAATAATGTTTCTTTCACATATTATTATGAATTCTGTTTTCACAGCTTTTCTGGAAATCTGCTCAATGCACAACTATCATAAAGGACTGGGTCCCAAAGGAGCTAATGACCATCAAGCACAAAGTCACTGGGGGTAAGTCACTACCTCCACTGCAGTCTAGATGGTAGCCCCCGAGGGGTTCTGCATGTGGAAGTGTGCACTGAATGTGAAGTACAATTTTAACATATGAAAAGAAAGGTCAAATTTGGGGAAAAATATAACTATCTGAGCAACAATTTCTTAGTCTCTCCCTTATTTTATTTACTTATTAATTTATCCTTTCCTGTGCTGGGGATGGAACCCAGGGCCTCACATGAACTAGGCAAGGGTTCTACTCCTAAGCTACATCCCCAACCTCTCTCTTATTTTTTTTTTAATTCTTCTTACAGGAATTCAGGAAATGGTATCCAGTGAATTAACAGGCACACACTGAAGTTGTGACTGTCAGTGTGCATAATGAAGGTGGCTCTCTCTCACTACAGGTGTGTGTGTGTGTGTGTGTGTGTGTGTGTGTTTGTATATGTGTGTGTTTTCCTGATATGTCTCCTATCAACTTTCAGGAAACACAATTTCTAGAGTTTGTATTTGAAACCTTAAATGTCATTCTTCTCTACTTAAAATATCTTCACAGTGATTCTGAATGCCTTAGGCTTAACATGTATATCTCTGCCTCCATTTCCCTTGTGTCAGTCACTCATCAGAATTGCAATATATAGACTGTGAGTTCTAATTTGAATCTTCCTGTTGTTCTCTGGTCCTTGAGTGCTTTTCTGACTTTTCTAATCTGCATTGTCTCAGGACTGCAGTACTTTCCCACAAAGATCCTTCTATGACATCTGTGGATGATGGCAAAACACTTATTTAGCATCAAAGATTTTATTTGATGCCTTTGGCACATGATCAGAGTGACCTACATCCTTTTCTGTTTGTGTGCTTTTCATGGAGATTGCACCCAGAGCTTCTTACAGGTTAAACCTAGGCTCTACCCCTGAGTGGCACATCTATCTCCAGCTGAGGATGCATGTCTGCTATCATTTCATTTCCTTGAAAGCCTTCTGACTGTTTTAATGTGAACATGAGACTTTACACAGAGGTATACAGTATTTATGGGAGGAGAGCTTCCCTCTTGGAAGGACTCTGGAACTTCTCATTGGTTTCCTTCCTATTGAGACCTTCAAATGCTTTATTGAAAGTGGACGCATAAGAGACCAGGCAATACTCACTAGAGTAAGAGTAAGTGCCCTGGACACTTATAGTGCCCTGGACAATCTTTAGTCCCCCACTATGTCCATCATTCAGAGGGTCAGTGGAGGAGTGACCCATGTGTTGGGTTTTGCTAGGAAATACACTCTCAATCAGCTCTAAGTACATTTTGAATCTTGGGACAATTTAATATATACTTATTTATTTCTATAACACATTAATTCAGTCAGTATTTAAAGGATAAGGAGAGCAAAGCTGCAGGAAAAAAGCTGCTTGAAAATTAATTGAAACTGTGGTGCAAAGGAAAATCAAAGATAAGAGAAGATAGAGCAATCCTGAGGAAGACAAAAAACACGCATCCCAAACCATTTCACACTCAGTAAATAAGGAGTTCAAATCTGACTCCATGTTTAAGATCAAAAGCAAAAAAAAGAATATGATCACCATAACAACCACACAAGAGTAAGTTAATTCAGAGCAAATCTCTTTCTAAATCTAAAACTGAAAACATGAAGAAATATTTCCTATGAGTCATTATTATGAGAAGGGTAACAACACCTATTGTCCAAATATAAATCACAGCACTACTCCTAATAAAGATCAAAATGGAACATGAAGCCTGTGGCATTACACCAAGTTATGATGAAACCAAAATAAAATTCAAATTGCACTAAAATATAAGGTACATATGAGTTTAACTTTGCCTACAGTGTTAAGATAATCTAGGTAAAAGTCATTCATGCTATTACATGAGTTCAATGTTTTAAGAGAATATTGCCAGTTTGCAGATGAAAGGCCTATGTCAAAAAGAAAGCTCACATTTATTTCAGAAGAATTAATGTGTCATTGTTTCTCTGTCCTTGCCATAATTGTTGCTATGATACTTTGTGTAAAGACCACTAGTCATCCTCCATCATCAAATTTAGACATCTGCACAAGAAACAACACTAACCCTTCTGTGCTTTGAGGGCACCAACTAAGGGAAAATTAGGAGAGCTGACCCATGCACATATTCTGCACTGAATAAATCCTTCTAACTCTTCCCCTGATTCTTCTGTGGATATTAGATCTCTCAGACCTTTAATGACAAAAGGGGTAAAATTCACATTAACACATTTTTTCCTAAATAAAGAAAGCAAAATTTATTCTGTAAAAATCAATATGAAAATAAAGTTTTACTCAAGAAATATAATGGAATTTGTTTGAAATAGGATTGAATTATGTTGTTTGTATAATAGGAAAAGATAAACACTTAATCCCCCTTGTAAATTGTGTACATCTGCTACATATAGGCATATGCATCCCTTGTTCAAGTACATGTAATACAAAGTATATGTTATTATAAATTACATAATTGCTGACTCCACAGATTAGGCACAGATTATCACTAAGAAAAATTATAATTATTGAGTAAAAAAAATCATAATTATTGAGTAAAAAAGAAGTATAGTTTTTGTTCTATCATAGTTGGACTTTGTTTTAAAAGCAGAATCATTGAATTGTCATATTAAGTATTTAGGAGAAAATTAATATGGTTTTCTTAGCAGCAGTACCTAGATAGTCTAACATTTGCCTCTGCGTATAAAAGAACATTAGTGCACAATTTTTATTTTAATTTCAAAAACAAGTTACATATTTGTAAGTAAAAGTAACAATACAATAGTGTCTCCTTTTTCTGCAGGGGATATGACCCTGTGGATGCCAAAAACTGAGAATAGTATCAAACCCTATCTATACTGTTTTTTTCCTATGTGTACATTTTGGTGATAAACTTTAATTTATTAGTCATGCCAAAAGTTCAGCAACTAATAAAATAGAACAACTATAATAATATACTAAAGTTATTTAAAGTTTATGAATTATTTCTGAAATCTTTCTTTAACATTTTCAGGCTGCAGTTGACCATCAGTAACTAAAGTCTCAGAAAGCAAAAGTGAAGATTTTGGGGACTACTGTGATTGCTTTAGTTTTGATGTCCTATCCCATGATGATACCTTCCCCATAAGCTGCAGACACCTTTTACTCTTGGACCATCTTTCCAGTGTCACCATCTTTTTTAGGAGAATTCATTGTCGTTAGCTTTCCATTACTGCATCAAAGTACCTGAGATAACTTATGAAGAGAAAAGATTTATTTTGGCTCACAGTTTTGGAGTTGACAGTCCTTGATCAGCTGGCCTTTTGCTTTGGGTCAGTGGTAAAGCAAAATATACCATGGTGGCACATGTAGTGGAACAGATGTTTGCACCTGGTGACTAGGAATCAAGGAGGCAAAGAGAAAGGAGCTGGTGTCCCTTAATCAATTCCCTTTGAAGGCATACCTCCAGTAACTGCAGGTTTCCTACAGGCCCCGCCTCATAAAGTTTCACAGCCTCCCACTAGCAACACCCTGGGGATCAAGCATTTTAACACATGAATTTTTAGCGTACAGCCAAAATCCAAATTATAGTAGTTGTAATTATCATCACTGGACATCAGTAAAACAATCCAAGCTCTACCTTCAAGACTTATTCATGATCACATCCAGAACTTAACAATAAGACTTTAATTTCCCCACTGGCCACTCTCCACAGCCATCTGATCACAGGGACAGCCATAAAATACCCTTGCTCCAGCAAGCACACAGACATCTCTCACCTGAACCTCCAAGTCTTACAAATTCCTACAGATTATGTCTTGAGTCCATCTTTGTCCTGTTTCCCTGGCCATGGGGCACAGCCCTGTGGGACTCAGACAGAACTTCAGTAGTGATATCCAGCTGGCTTCTGCTCTGTCCCTCCTCAGTCTGTTCTCTACTCAAAGCCCCAGTGATGTTCTTGGTGTCAGTCAGATCACACAGCCCCGTTAAAACTCTCCCCTGGACCTCCTGCCCCTGGGATAACTCAGGCTCCTCCTGAGGGGCCCTATGGCCCCTGCATAGCAGTCACCTTCTTTCAAGCCAAGAGCAGCCCTTCCTACCCACTGCAACAGCTCACTCCACTTCTTCACTTGGGATGCTCAGCTCACATATCCATTCTCATGTTCCCGCTGTCTCCTCAGCTTGGCACGAGTGGGTCTACTCCAGGAGTCTGCAGACCATCCCACCTACTTCATTCAGGGCTCTTCTTATTTTATACATGTCTCCCTGCTTTTTGTCTGTTCCCCCAGGTGTTGTGTCCCAAAGGGGATTTTCATTGCAAAAAGACAGAGTGGGAAAACAATATATCAGAGAAATAACAGCAATAGAATTTTTTATTTGCTCAGATCAGAAAACTCTCATGTGCTTGTAGCACCCCAAATATGATTTCATTGATAATCCACACAGTTCAATCTGTCTTTCTTATTCTTACTCATCACTCAACTTAGGGATGGTTCTTCTACCAGTACACTGGACATTTAAAGATGGTGCTCAAAAATGAAAGTGTTCTTCAGATGCAGGCTGCCACCCCAGAAGAAATCCTTTGTCCAGGATTCAGTAGTAATCCTGTGTCTGGGATAGGATAGTTTGCTCCCAGGTAACTCTATTTTGTTTGTTTTGTCTTGTTTTTGCTTTGCAGTTCTGAGGATTGACTCTAGGGTGTCATGTTTACTAGGCAAGTGCTTTTCCACAGAGCTACCTTCTCTGCTCTCTGGGTTTTCTTAAGAGCTGTGTTAGGCTGTTGGCTCATTTTCAATTGATCCAGGTAGTAAAATACATACATCTCAGTTGTTGGGTTGGTTTTTATTTTTATTTTTTAATTGAATCTCAGATCCTAGAATGGGACCAGTCTTGGAACATACTCTCTTAATTGGCCTGTGCATCCCCCATTTTTATTTAGGTAGTTACTCTTAATAAAGTAATAATGACCTGCAATATAGCCACCTATTATTTCACATTATTTGTAAACTTTCAGGAATTAATTTTTCTCCTCACATAGTATCATGAAGAGTCCTCCACAGTGTTTTTGGAGGCATACAGCATGTTTCCAGTTCAGAGTTTGTGAATAGTACTGCTATGCATGTTTTTTTGCACGTGTTGTGCTGCATATGTTCACCCATCTGTTTTGAGTGCATACCTGTGGATGGAATTTCTCAGTTGTGGAGAATATGAACCTTCATCTTTTAAGGTGAAGGATTAAGGATTTTAGTCCACTTACTGTTGCTTTACCAAAATGCCTTAAGACTGTGAAATTTATAAAGAAAAGAAGTCTATTTGCTTCATGGTTCTGGGCTGGGAAGTTCAAAAGCAGGTCTCTGGCATCTCCATAGTATCTGGTGAAAACTTCCATGCTGCAACATAACATGGAAGAGGGCATCACAGGGCAAGAAGAACAAGAGTCTTTTCCTCTTCTTACATAAAGACACTAATCTCGTCTTCTTGACTTCATCTATTCCTAATTACCTCCCACAGGACCCACCTGTAAATACCATAATCTATGACTTTCTTTTCTTTTTAGAAATTAAGTTTCCAACACAGGAACTTTTAGGGGCACATGCAAGCCATAGTAGTAAGTTAGAGACTATCTTTCAAAATAGATTTCTGCCAGCAAATCACACTAAGCCCCAGGTACACATCCTGCTCTCATAAAATCATTCATATTAAATTGAACTGCTGACGTTTACATTTATCCCTCTTGGTTGTCAACACTGCTCTAAACTCACTCTTCAGCATGGTTGAAATTGCCTTTAATTCTATTGGTGGCATCCATGATATTAACTACCCTTTACCAGCTTCTCTGGTTCATGTTGCTGTAAAACACTTATGGGAGCCAGGCATGCTGGTGCAGCTTCCCAGGAACACTTAGGCTGAGGCAGGAGGATCTCAAGCTGGAGTCCAGCATTGATACCTTAGCAAAATGGTATGTCAAATTAAACATACAAATGCTGGAGTGTATCCCAGTGGTAGAGCACTTGCCCAGCATGTGCAGGGTCCCAGGTTCAATCCCCAGCACCCCACTAAGGCAAACAAATAATATAAGGAACAATTATGGAGGTAATGCCCTTCAAGTGAAAGTCTGCTCTGATTCAGGGCTTTACATTATGGCCTTCATTCTCAGTGCATAGATACCACACCTGTTTATGTAAGAGAAAACAGGAGCAAAAAGAAGCTAAGTAAGTTGCTCGTATCCTAGGACATGGGTCAACTTCATGATCTTTCCCCTAAATGACATGAGCTTCTCACTGAGTCCATACAGAGAACCCTACTGTGCATCCCTGGACTCTGACTCACCTGGTAGCACCCTAGCTCTGCCTCCAGTCCTGGGTGATGTTCTACTTAGCTCAACAGCTGTCAGTCACTCAGCATCAATCATGCCCTGGTATCCCAGGTAGACAAGAACTCACTGGCACTGGAGTTTAGACCAGCTCTGTCTCAGAATTAACCCTGAGGTCATTTAACTTGTGCTAGTGATCACTGTGTCCTCTTTCCACTGCTCTGAAATCCTGCCTCTTTGTGTATGAAAGGAAATAATGGGACATGCCCTAGATGGGGAAGGAAGTGTAAATTCTGCTGAACCAACAGGCAACTCCTCTTAACCATGTTTTCAAAATCCTTCCTATGCAGGTTTGGATGGAAATACCCAAACTAGAGCCTCATGTTCAATGATCAAATGGCAAGTTAAATGTAATATGACTCACAGTTGCCCCTACCTCAGATTTTCAGTGTGAACTAAGTCTGAACTCTTCATAGATATTGAAGATGATGAGCACATTATGCATTCTGATGAAGTACTGAAGGAACTCAGTGAATCCCACCTTAAAAGTGAATCACATAAGATGAAACTTTGGACTCAGGTAAAAATAAAAGAAATTGGTTATTTTTAAAATAAAAGTATGATCTTCAGTGGAAGCAAAATATGGATCTTCCCAAGCCTTGAGTCTGGAAATACCCTGACATTTTATAGGGAATACACTGAGTCTCTCTTGACAATTTTTGTAAAGTCCTGAATGTGTGGATCATCCAAGAGCTCCATTGATTCTGTAGCTTCAAAGTGACAACAATTTTGCCATGTTTGAATTGAAGCCTTCAAAAACAAATCAAGCAGCAGATAATGCAATTGTCAAAGAGTTCTGCAGAGCAGGTGGTGCTTCAGAAAACTCAGGATAAGATGGTTCAGTGTCCTTAGATTTATTCAAAATTAAAATGAAACATTATGACTGTTTCATTTTTCTAGAATATCTATACATGTATGAGTGTTTGATAGAAACAGATCTTCCTGAACAAATGCTTTATCTAGAAATCCAAGTGGTTTGTCAATTTTTCATTCTCCATAATGCCTGCCCTACCCCATGATTAAATTTTCCAAGTGAAAATTTCAGACTGAGATTTTTTAAACATTAATAATAATGTTCGAATGATTATAAAGATATTGTCATTTAATTTCCAGAATTCTGGCTTTAGCCCACACTTCACAGCATTTCCAGCTCTCCCATACTGACTAATAACAATTACAACAAGTCAGAAGAACAATGATTGAGACCCATTGGAGACTGGACAGTCCTTTCCCCTTCCCTCCTCTCCTCTCCTTTCCTGAAATGCAGCGTTTTATGCCACCATGTTTATGGACTCTTAGTGTTCTCAGCTCAAGTGGTGTAAAGCCATCATAATCCATCTGAAATGCCATTTTAGTTTCCTCATGCATTGTGAAGATTGCAAGAACCTCCCCTGATGGCAGTCAGGTCCACAGAATTCTTAATGCTTTGGTTCAGAAATCATGGGAGCTTCTCTTGGAGCCATTAACCAAAACTGCACAGGTCTCTGCCCTCATGGATCTTGAAGTTTAGAAGGGGAAGGCAGAAAGTAACCAAAAAATAATTATACATGTTAAATTCTGCTTTAAGGAGGGAGGAAAGGATTGGGCAGCTGGATTTCAATATTAAATGGGAAAGCCAGAATCAGGAAGAAGGAAAGTTGGGCAAGATGAGGTATGATGGAGTTAGCCAAATATTCATGGAGGAGACAATTTCAGACAGAAAAATATACCAAGTGCCAAGGGCACAAAGAGATTTGAGAAATAGTAAAGAGGTAGTGTGTTTGCAGGTAAGTCAGCTGGACAGAGGCAGGTCACAGGATCAGAGATGACCCAGGGTCATTCACATGGAGCATCCTAGGCCATTTTGATGATTTTGGCTTTATTCTGAGTGAATAGAAAATGCTTGTATGGTTTTGAGCTACGGGGTAGTATGGTCTTACTTGGTTTAGATTCTGACTTGCATTTGAAGAGACTTGTTCTGGTGGCAAAGTTGAGGAAGGACCTAGGTCTACATAAGGGTGAAGGCAGATGTAGGGCCACCCCATCAGAAAACCATTGCCAACCAGGTGACAGCAGCATGGCAGCAGCAGTGTAGCTGTGGATGGTGTCCCATCCTGTGGATTTTAAAGGAGGTACCCAATGGATTCAAAGTTTGAAGGAGAGTTCTGGGGACACCTTGAAGTCTGAGCATCATTGGGATTTCCATTCACTGGAAAGGAGAGGACTAGTTAAAGCATGTTTGGATAAAATGCAAAGATTTGCTTGAGGCAAATTGCATTTGAGATATTTTACATATAATCATGTGCAGACACTGGATCTGCAATTTATGGAGAAATGTAGGCTGAATTATATTCTTATATAATAATTACTGTCATTTAAGTTATTGATGATGACTAATTATGTAATAATTATTAGTATCATTAAGTAATTATTATTTGATAATTATACAGTTCTTAAGTATCATCATTATAATTATTATTATTCCAACATCTAGAGCAGTATGATGGGGGTGCAATTTGGAGCCCCAGAGACATGACATGTTTGTTTCTATAAATTGCCATGCATCTTCCTGAGAGACGTACCTTCTGTTCACCTCCCAACTCCAATTCTTGTGTTCCTGTTTTGTTTCCATTTTGGATCACATCTGTGGAGAACAGCTCCAAAGGCAATGGAGGAAGGGAATAAACTCACAGGATGGAATGATGGAAGTCTGAAGGAACTAAAAGATCTGAGTCACACTCTCACTTCAAGCTGTGGCAACATCCAGTCTCCACTGATGGTAAGTCAAAGTCCAGAACTTTTCTCCTCTTCTGCAAGTGTTGCAAGGGTCAACATGCAGTTATTCAGGGGCTGCCAGTTAGCAGGATTGCACTGTGAAGAGATCTGTCAGCAGTCACAGAGATCTCATGATTTCACCATGGTCTTAACTCCCAGTAATCTCCCCGATGGAAAGGTGGTCAATACATTGGTTTAAATTATACAAAAGCTAAGGATATTCTTAAAGGTCAAGGGCATTTAAAGATGAAGGTTTATTTGAAGCTTGTTTTATAATGTAATATGACATTTAGAGGACAAAATATTCTCACTGAAATATATTTCCAAGTATATGTTTTCATTTCTTAAAAATCTGAGCATTTGCATTATCTCCACAACTCAAGAACTATAAAAAAGTTTTATTTCCAATATATGTGGCAGTTTTTTCATACAGAAGTATGAAGAACATTAGTTCTCACACTGCAAAAAAAAAAAAAAAAACACAAAAGTGAGCAAAGCATCCTTATTTCAAAAATCTAAACCTATTTAGAATTTCTAAAAAATTATTTTACATTTTTTATAAATATAGATAAACCTTTGGAGGAGGGAACGTATCAATGAGTATTTTAAATTTCTTCTTTATTTACATTCCTTGAATACATTTCCTAAAGTTTCGAGTTTTATATGTAAAATGGTTTAAAGATATCACAATATAATAAAGAAATGCAGTTGGTTTTGCTTAAAACATTAGATACCTCAGTTTTTTGCCTCACAATGACTGGTTGAATGTATCTGTATCCACCTAGGGACCTATGAGTAAGCAGAGTGTTGAGACATGTAAATATGCTCACAGACATGTACAGCAAGCTGGAATAGGACAGTTCTCACAATGCAAAGCTCTCCTGGAAAGTATCAAAGCAGTGAAGGACAGGATTGTTGTGCCACCAGGCACTAGAGATCACCAGCAGCAGTGAAAATTGGGAATGACCAAGTATTGCTTTCAGAATGCACATACCCTGGAAAACCATGGGCATTTTCAAGAGATGGAGGCAAGGGGAGATATTAGAGGCAATCTGGGACATTCACTTGAGCTATGCAGATGTAGAGTTCACTGACCCTGGAGACCTGAGGCAGGAGTTGCATGCCAGCTGAAGTGATCTCTTGGTGTCCCTTCATGGGTGGACTGAGGTGGGAAAACTGGGTGCTCTTGGAAGATGTGGAGTGGCTCCTACAAGGCAGGAAGGTTTTCTACACAGTTTAATCCTCACAGAGAGTCATGAAAATGACAGGCGCTGTCTCGACAGGGTTTTGCTGGCTGTGAAGCTGCTTGCAGTAGTTGTGCTGGCACTGCTGCCCCATCTGGGGACAGCCTGGTGCAGCCGTGGTCCACAGTGGGTGGCACAGGTTGCGAGTTCCTGCTACCACCCCTGATGCCTGCTGACCTTACGTCTGCCTCTTGCTGCTCTGATTAGGTGCCGGTGGGCTCTCTTGGAATCTGGCCAGCAGGAGTGTGGGGTCCCCTCCTTGTTCCCTTCCTTCAGTGTGAGTGTGAAATGGCAGCTGCTGTTGGTTGGGTCTCTGTCCCTGTTGCTTTGTCCCCCTTCCTGCATAGGCCACTGCCCTTTATTGTTAAGAGACTGGCTTAGTTAAGACCAGATGCCTCAGTCCACAGATCCATCTGGCTGATGAATATGGGAGCAAAACATGTTAGGCTGCTTCAGAGAGGCAGCAGGCTCATGCACAGGGAAGGCCTGGACAGTGTTGTACCTCCCTCATGTGTGGCCGGCACACTGGGCTCCCTGTTTGTGTATGAGCAGCCTCCTGCAGCTTTGACTGGAGCTGCTGCCCATCCCCTCTTAGTCTACTCCTGCAGAGGGACCTCCAGACACAAGCCCTGGAGGGACTTTGGAGGAGGGTCATGGTCATGAAAGGGGCATGTGTGTTCTTAGTGAGAAGGAAGCGGGCACCCACCTTGCTAGCCCTGGGCAGGGGGCAGTCAGCTGACCTGTTCTCATGGGACATGGTCAGGGAAGGGCATGAGGACAGCTGTTCGTGTTCACTTCCCTCTCCACTGAGCCTCATCAGCTACCGAATTGACCTTTGATGTTGACTTGGTCAACTATAAGTGTGACCGCTGCAGCATGGCTGAGGCTGTGTGTCTGGGTGGACACCTCCTGATGGATGCTGCTCTGGCTGGTGGACATCTCAGTGCTTGGCCTCCACCTGTCCATCTGATCCTTAGGACCACCCATGGTCTGGGCTCAGCTGTCCAGGGAGACTGCAGGGCTGGCATGGAGGGGCTCCTCTCCCCATGAGTGTCTTGGCATTTTGGATGCACTTTGCTGATGTGCTTGGCCACACCAAGAGGCAGCTTCCCAAGCCAAGTTTGCTTCTCTCCCAGGCCCCCTGGACAGCCACAGTCACAGGGTCAGGTCCATGGTTGCATGACCTTGGGGCTCTGTGATTGGGCCAGATACCAGGTCCTCTGGAGCCTGGAAGGGACCCAGCAGGCATGAGTGAGGTGGGGCTGGAAGAGGAGGAGGCTGATGTCTGCCCTGAGCTGGTTGATGGAGTCTCGACACCCAGGGAGCCACTGTTAGTGAGGACAGGGGACCCAGCATCATCTATGGCAGCTCTGAGTGGAATGCGGCAGGCTCCCTGCCTTCAGAGATCAGCTTACAAGCTGGGTGCAGTGAGGCATGCCTGTGATCCCTGTGATGTGGAGGCTGAGGCAGGAGGATGACAAGTTCAAGGCCAACCTGGGCAACTTAGTGAGACCTTGTCTTGAAATAAAAAATTAAAAGGGATGTGGAAATAAATCAGGTGTAAATTGTCCCTGGGTTCAATCCCCAGAAATGCAAATAGATAAAAATCAAAAATAAAACCAAAGGTTCAGGAAAACATATCTGACTGCAGTGTGTGTGCATCCAGGCCTGTGTGGCCTCCGAGGCCAGGAGTCTGCAGACCCCTGTCTGGATCACACAGCCTGACCCAGGAGTCAGTGATTCCCAGGACCCAGTGGGCTTCTGACTGCACTGGTGAGCAAGTTTGCCCACAGTGACTGGACCAGGGGCACAGGAAGACAGAGCAACCCCAGCCATGGTGGCATCCCATGGCCAGTGTTGGTAAAGCCAGTCCCCTAACTGGGTCTCAGGCCCTGTCATCAGGTCTCCCTGGGATATGAACTCCTCCTTGTTTCCTTGTTGAGTGTTTGTGGAGGGAGACCTTATGAGTAACCCCCACCTCTTTCCCAAGCTCATTTCCAGGCAGGGACAGCAGGGTGTCCCTTTGTTCTTCTCTTTGAGGAATCTGCTGGGCCTAGATATCAGGGGCCCCCACTGTCCTCCAGATGGATGGGTCATCCAGCCCCCACCTGCCACAGTGCTCCTCCACCTCAAGGGCTGCCTGCCCACCTTGGAAAGGAGGGAGATGTTTTCAGGAGGAGAGGTCAGCGGGCATGATGGTCTTACCTCTGTCAGGTGCTGTGCTGGGGGGGAGAGAGGCTGCAGCCAGCACCCAAGTGCAGCTAAAACCCAATCCACAAGATGGCAGAAGGCAGGTGTGAATCTGGGACCCTGCAGCTAGCCTCCCACATCCACCAGGAGCTGGCAAGGCCTCAGCTCCCAGCCCCATCCCCATGCTCGTTCTACTGGCCCACTCTGACTTGTGCTTACTGCAGGTGGAAGCCAGCCACACGAGGGTGCTGGTTGTCTGCTGAGAGTTGCCTGTCGGGTGCATCAGGCTCTTTTGGGGTGCCAAGGGGTGTGAGAAGGGGAGGGTTGTGCCGGCTGCTCCTCTGGATTGGCCTGCTCATCCTCTGACCCCTCCCTCCTCTCCCAGGGCTCCAACCTCACAGACATCTGTACTCAACTCCTCCTGAAAGGGACTTTGTTGAAAATCTCTGTGGGCAATATCCAGGAGAGGGCCTTCTTCATGTTCAACAACCTCCTGCTCTACTGCAAGTGGAAATCCAGGTGACTTGTTGGGGAGGCTGGTGTCTCAGCTGCCTCTGTAGGCCAGGAGATGGGGTGGGGCTGATCCGCTGCTTCCCCCAAGGGGTGTCTTGGGCTTATTGCTTCCCTCTCTGGGCCTCCCTTATCTTCCATGACTTGAGGAGTTTGTTCTAAATCCATATGTACTGAGAGCCACATATGCTATTATAAATTCTCCAGGAGCCAGATTTAAGAAACTTAGAATCAGGCAAAATGAATTTAAACAGTGTATTTTATTTAACCTAATGTAGCTAAAATTGTTATATTTAATTGAAACTGTGTGTGTATGTGTGTGTGTGTGTGTGTGTGTGTGTGTGTGTGTGTGTAAAAATATTCAGTTTGGAAACCTGGGCTGTGGGTCACCCTCAGCACCACTGGTGTGTGCAGTTGCTTGGTGAGTGCTCAGTAGCTCCACATGGCTCACGAATGAATGGCCTGTCAGGCAATGTGGCTCTAGATGGTCATGAAGGTGGAGGTGACACCAGCATTCTGTGATTCTAAGATCAAAGGTCGAGGGTCCCAGGGGAGGGAATTTCTTTCCTGGTGAGCTTCAGGAGGGAAAGAATAGGTCTTCATCATCTTTGCCCTGTCCCTGGAGCTCCCTGGTCTTCCTAGAGCCCAGGTTTGAGGGGACACAGCCATGGTGTTTGTGAGTAGCAGTGTGAATGGCATGTGGGTGTGGCCAGGTGGCTGGAGGTCTGGGAGGTGACCACAGGGAGGGGATAGGAGACATGGCTGTGTCAGTGGAGGGATATAAGGGGACCTGCAGAGGTGCCTCTAGATGTGGGGGCTGGCACCCTTGTATGTGACTGCTAGGTGAGTGAGCAAGTGGTTGGTGGCTATGGATGGAGGTCTGGAGGTTGGAGGACATATGGCCAGGTGACGGCATACTGATGGATGGGTGGGTGGTAGCTGGTGGTGGGAGAGGCAGCTGGACTCTGAAAAGGTAGGGTAGGGTGTAGGGTGGTGGGTGGGACACAGAACATGAATGAAAAGAGGGTGGGTGGGAGGGATGAGGGCACGAATGGGTGGCTGTCACTGTGGGGTTGGTGGATGGAGATTTATGCCTTTCTGTGCTCTTCTTCTTTTTGGTGTCAGGGATTGAAACCAGGGCACTCTACTGCTGAGCTGCACTCCCACCCTTTTTATTTTTTATGTTGAGACAGGATCTTGCTAAGTGCCAAAGCTAGACTCAGATTTGCAGTCTTCCTTGCCTCAGCCCCCTGAGCTGCTGGGGTCCCTGTTGACCCTGCAGATGTCCTGCCTTTCTGTTTCCTGCCCAGTGTAGAAGGTGATCTCAGTGACCAGTGTTGCCTTTCCAGATTCTCTTCCCAGCTACTTTGTCTTCAAGGTGGAAGTGACTTCCCAGGGACTTCCTTCCTGGGCTTGCAGAGGCTGGGGTGCAGGCTGGTGCAGACCCTGATCCCCTTCAGCCCTACCTTCAGCTTGCCCTATGGTGCCGGTCTGATCACTTACTGTCTGTTTCTTCCAGCACTTGAGGCTGTGGTGAGAGATCTGGCTGTGGGCATGCTTCCCACTGTCCCCAGGGGTCTACTTGAGCCTCAGTTTTCTCTTCTGTGGAGAGGGCATCAGCTGTTTTAGAGCTGGGTCCTTCCTCATCCAGGGGATTTCTAGCCCCCAGCTTTGCCTCTTGCTGTCTGCTTCCTCATCCATAAAGCAAGTTGCATGATCATACATGCCCCACGGGTCACTGTGAAAGTGACCATGCCCAGCCTGGTGCATAGTAAGTGCACAGGGCTTGGACTATCACTGTCACTGTCAACCCCTGCAGTCTCTTTGGGGTCTTGTTCAGTGGCACTGTGAGTGCAGCCCTGATGCAGGAGGCTCCGAGCCATGGCCCCAGGCACTCACACTTTCCTTGGTGCTCTGGGGTCAGGAGACCTCGGTCTCCCTGGTCCATGGTCTCCCAGGGACTGCCCCAGGTCTGCCTGCCTCATTTGCTCTGTTCTTCCCACCTGCTCCTTAGGGCCTTTCTCTTGTTCCTTAGTGTCTTTCTGTTACCATCTCAAGTACTCCCACCCCCTTCCACCCCGCTAGCTCCTTCCTAGGTCCCTGACACCTTCTGCTTTCCCTGGGGCCACTGAGTTCTCCCTTGGTGGTTGCAAGACTGTCTTTCCCCAGCCCTTCCTGCCATCCCCCTGGACTGTCAGAAACAGACACTTTTCCCAGAACATTGGGGTTTCGGACTGTTCATTGGGTTTCTGGGACCTGGTCCCAACCTGTTACTGAACTCAGCCTCTGGCCTCCCTGGTGTGGCCCATCCTCCTCTTACTATGAGCGTGGCTGCTTGTTGCAGTGTCTTCTGTGTGAGCCCAGACCCTCCCCTGGGCTGCCAGGAGCTCTTTCAGGCCAGGCCCTGCCTTAGTTCTGAGGGGAGCAGGACTGGTTGGAGGGACACTGCACACATGTCTTTTGAGAGCCTGGCAGCAGGCCATGTGCCAGCCTCTGAAATGAAAGCCAGAGCTGAGCCTGGAGGCCTAGGGACTGGGCCATGCTGAATGGAGTCCCAGCCCCACTGGTGTGGCCACCGACACAGCCAGTGCCTGCTGACTGGTCCCTGCTTGGAGTTGCAGGGCATGGCCTGTCTGGGACGTGGGTAGGGGAGGTCTCTGACACAGTGCTCTTATCTCATCCAAAAGCAGAGTTCTTTGGATGTAATAAATGAACAGGAACACTTTAAAGTCCACCCTGCAGCTCAGCATGGTGGCCCATGCCTGTAATCCCAGGGGCTCATGAGAATGAGGTAGGAGGATCGAGAGTTCCAAGCCAGCCTCAGAACAGCAAGTCACTGAGCAACTCAGTGAGACCCTGTCTCTAAATAAAATATAAAATAGAGCTGGGGATGTGACTCAGAGGTCAAGCACCCAGAGTTCAATTCCTGGTACCAAATAAACAAGCAAACAAACAAAAAAACCCAAGTTCACCCTGCAAGTTGTGTAGGGGGAACCAATACCCAGAAGAACTGAGTGGCACACACCCCAGCAGGGGTTTAGCATGTTGTGGTCCAGAGCATGGAAGCAGTCGCTGGCCAGCCACCACCTTGGTCATGCATGGCTACTGCTCATATGTGTTTCCAGCTGGTCCTCTTTTCTCAGGGTTGGTGAGCAGGATGTGCCCAGGGTGCAAGTGTGCCAGTATGGCACCTGGCCCATGCTGTGGGTGGCGGGAGTGTTAGTGACTGTCTTCTCATGGGTGCACACACTGCACACCCCAAGTGTGCAAGGAAGCTCCTCTTCGTCAAGCTCCTGACCTACCCCTTCCTTCCTTAGGCCTTTCACATCCCCACAGAGGGACCTGCTGTAGGTGCCCTGGGGGAGAGGCAGGGTGTTCCTTTGGGTGCTTGTGCACCCCCCAGAAGTCCCAGGATGAGCTTTGAGCTCTCGGACTGGCAGGACCCAGACCTGCAGCTGGCATGCTGAGGACCAAGGGGACCCCATGGTGTTTCCTGGAGCAGCTGGCTCGGGACTCAGTAGGAGCTCTTGTGTCTGAGTCTGAGCAGGAAAGAGCCCCAGCCAGGCTCTGGTCCCTCTGGGCCAGCCAGTGTTCCCTCACTCACCCCTCCTCACTGCAGTGTGAGTTTGTTTCTCTCTTCAGCCTTGTTCCATCAGGGCTCGAGGTCGGGCTTGTGTGTGTGAATGCTCAGTGGATGAGAAACACACTCAGAGAAACAGTGAAGGGGGTCCAGGACTGGGGGAGGCTCATGTAGAGCCCCAGGTTTGTGCCTGGTAAGGACTTGCTGTCTGCTACCCAGCCGGTGCCTTCTTGTGCCTCAAAGGGCAGAAAGGATAAGGCCTCTATCCTACAAAGGAATGAGGCCTCTTTTACAGAGTCACTGATCTGCTCATGAGGTTCCTGCCTCCAACCTAAATACCACCCGAAGGACCTGTCCTAATACCATGGCATCAGGGTTTAGGGCTTGGGGCTCAGCGTATGAATTTGGAGGGACACCAGCAGATCATAGCAGTGATCAAGTTGGTGAGCAGAATTCACCCGAGTGAATGAATGAGTGGTGGGTGGGTAGGTCAATGGATGGATGGGTAGGTGGGATAGATGGGTGGACTGGTAGGTAGATTTAAATGGACTGGCCTGTGGACAGATTGGTAGATGGAAGGTGGGTAAACTGGGTGGGTGGACTTGTGGGTAGATGGTGAGTGGGTAAGATGGGTGGGTGGATGAATGGATGGGTGGGTGGGGTAGGCGGTGGGTGGGTGGTTACACAATGGCCCACTCCAAGCTCTCCTCCATCTGCTCTTGTTTCAGAAAGTGCTTGTTAGGAACTCTGTGGGCTGCTTCCCCCTTGCTAGTGAGGAATGCGTTTCTGTCAATTCTCTTTGGCCTCCCTTGACACCTCCTAGTGGTTGACTGGTGACTCTGGGAGGCAAGCCAGGCTATGTGACTGCCTTTCAGAAGAAAAAACTGTGACTGGGAGAGAAGTGACTGGCCGACTGCCTGCACACCAGCCCACCATCCATATCGGCCCAGTCCAACGCTCCCCTGTCCCTGGTGTCCCTCCGTGTTGCATTCTCCCTCAGGGGATGCTTACTTCCCGGTGTCTTTCAGGGTCACTGGGGGCAAGAAGACCACCAAGAGGACCAAATCCATCAACGGCTCCCTGTACATCTTCAGGGGCCAAATCAACACTGAGGTCATGGAGGTGAAGAATGTGGGAGATGGCACAGGTAGGCCAGGCCCGCTCCCACTGCACTCGCTGCCATTCTTAAACATTTGCCTTTCCTGCAGCACATGACCTACCTCCATAAAGGTGCCTGGAGCATGGGTACTTAATGGTGAACCCACGACTTACAGTCCCCTAGAGAAGGTAGTGCCTCCCATCCTCCCCTGCATGGTGCCCACCTCCCCAGGAGGAACTGCTATCTTAATTTTGTGATGATCACTTCCTTGCTGTTATCCACACGTATTCTTTACTGAACATTTTTTTTTGGATTAAATGTTTTTAATTGTCATAGCTAAATTTCAGAATATGCTTTACAAAAGGTAAAATTTAGAAAATCTGAAAAATAATCTTCAGTTATATTTACTGGTCTTCCCTTTCACCACTTGTTTTTACTGTCTTCATTGTGTCATTACAGGAATATCTCCACAGGCAAGAAAAATTTTTGTGGTATGGTCTGGCTATCTAATCCTGAAGC
This sequence comes from Sciurus niger, assembly GCA_020740815.1. NCBI lineage: Eukaryota > Metazoa > Chordata > Mammalia > Rodentia > Sciuridae > Sciurus > Sciurus niger. The sequence goes on along the minus strand of JAHUXG010010349.1, from coordinate 53,326 downwards.
TCTATTGTGCTTACTGTTTTTAGGAATTAACAGCCCCTTCTGGCCATCAGAAGAGCCAGAAATAGAAGCATAAATAAGCATATTTACAGGTCCAAGAATTTTTTCATAGAGTAAGTATTTGTTGAGTTACTTGTAAATACCTGGTGCTATTCTATGCACTTGGGAGGCAATGATGAACAAGACAGGTCTAGATAAAGGCTAAACCTCAAAAAAATTTTGTCAGAGAGGGACCACAACCACATGCATATGCATATGTGGAACAAAATAGACCATCTCCTGTTTTTTCAAAATACACTCTCCTACCAGTTTGCCATTTTTTATTGTAAACAAATGGGATACATGTTATTTCTCTGTACATGGAGTAAAGGTGTACCATTTGTGTAATCATAAATTTACATAAGGTTATGTTGTTTGATTCATTCTGTTATTTTTCCCTTCCCCCCACCCCTCCCAACCCACTTTTCCCTCTATACAGTCCTTCCTTCCTCCATTCTTGCCCCCTCCCTAACCCTAACTATAACCCTAACACTAACCCCTCCCACCCCCCATAATGTGTCATCATCCACTTATCAGCGATATCATTCGTCCTTTGGTTTTTTGAGATTGACTTATCTCACTTGCCATGATATTCTCCAATTTCATCCATTTGCCTGTAAATGCCATAATTTTATCATTCTTTATGGCTGAGTAATATTCCATTGTATATATATACCACATTTTCTTTATCCATTCATCAATTGAAGGACATCTAGGTTAGTTCCACAATCTGGCTATTGTGAACTGAGCAGCTATGAACACTGATGTGGCTGTATCTCTGTAGTATGCTGATTTTAAGTCCTTTGGGTATAGGCCAAGGAGTGGGATAGCTGGGTCAAATGGTGTTTCCATTCCAAGCTTTCTGAGGAATCTCCACACTGCTTTTCAGAGTGGCTGCACTAATTTGCAACCCCACCAGCAATGTATGAGTGTACCTTTTTCCCCACATCCTCACCAACACCTGTTGTTGCTTGTATTCTTGATAATCGCCATTCTAATTGGGGTGAGATGGAATCTTAGGGTGGTTTTGATTTGCATTTCTCTTATTACTAGATGTTGAACATTTTTCCATATGTTTGTTGATTGCTTGTAGATCTTCTTCTGTGAAGTGTCTATTCATTTCCTTAGCCCATTTGTCAATTGGGTTATTTGCATTCTTGGTGTAGAGTTTTTTGAGTTCTTTATAGATTCTGGAGATTAGTGCTCTATCTGAAGTATGATTGGCAAAGATTTTCTCCCACTCTGTAAGCTCTTTCTTCACATTGCTGATAGTTTCCTTTGCTGAGAGAAAGCTATTTAGTTTGAATCTATTCCAGTTATTGATTCTTGCTTTTATTTCTTATGCTTTGGGAGTTCTGTTGAGGAAGTCTGGTCCTAAGCCGACATGTTGAAGATCTGGACCTACTTTTTCTTCTATAATCTGTAGGGTCTCTGGTCTGATTCCGAGGTCCTTAATCCATTTTGAGTTTAGTTGCATGCATAGTGAGAGATATGGGTTTAGTTTCATTCCGTTGCATGTGGATTTCCAATATTCCCAGCACCATTTGTTGAAGAGACTATATTTTCTCCATTGCATATTTGTGGCACCTTTGTCTAGTATGAGAAAATTATATTTATTTGGGTTTGTGTCCATGTCCTCTATTTTGTACCATTGATCTACCTGTCTATTTTGGTACCAAAACCATGCCGTTTTTGTTATTATTGCTTTGTTCTTTACTGAACATTGTAATTAAAATGTCTGCAGCTTTGCACCTCATGTGGGTTCCTATGTTCGCTTAAGCTGCTCTGGGTGCATGTGGTCGGGTGTGACTTCTACTTGTAGATGTCCAGGGCGTCTTGCCACTGCTTGCCCCGACCCTGGCTCTTGGCATTCACTGTCTTCCTTGACTGGTGTCCACTGCAGGAGTGTCCCAGTTCACCTTGGGGGCCCTGCCCTCGGCTGCACTGAGGGCTTGGTAACCCTCGTGCCCAAGTGGCCCAGGGAGAGGCTGGGAGACCCTCCTGGGCTCTAGACAGGTGACTGCCTTTGTGCCCACCCAAGCTGTCTTGAAGCCCCATGTCATTGAGGAGCTGGGAGGGGTCTTTGTAGGTCTTCCTTGCTGCCCAGAGAGAAGCCAGGAAAGGGGACATTCCAAGGTTTGGATGTTTAGCTCAGGGCCCTGCCCCTGCTTCTGACCCTGCCCCTCCATGCTGGTGCGGAAGGACAGATCCCCACCTGAGCCACCAACTGGAGGGGGTGTTGGGGTCCACATCACCCACCTCCGCTCTGGTCCCTGCCAGCCAATTACCACAGCAACGGGTACACCATGACCAGTGACTGGAAGATCCAAAACATGACCAAGAACAAGTGGTTCATGTGCATGGCCAAGATGATGGAGGAGAAGCACAAGTGGCTGGATACCATCATCTGTGAGTGGGAGATGTGTGAGAGCGAGTGCCAGGCCCTCCCTGTGGCCCCAGGCCTCCGGGCACCTGGGCTGTGCAGGGTGCTGCAGGCTAGGGCTTGCCTTGGAGGGGCATTGGGTCCTTTACAGAGTGCCCTTTGGGTGCCTTGGGGCTGATGGTGATGGAGCCAAGGCCAGCAGGAGGGCTTGCCATGTCCCCGGATGCCTGCTTTCCCTGGAGCCTGGTCAGGAACCTTCTGGGCACAGACACCCTGGCAGGTTGCAGAAGGGAACCCAGGGCTGGCTCTGATGGGCGGGCAGGCTGGGTTCTGAACTGGGGGCACTGAGGGCTGGGGAAGGGGCCCTGTGTGTCTGGCGAGTGACCTCAGCTTCCCAGGCCCCAATGCCCTCATCTGAGGAGTGGGTAGACATTTCTGGGCAGGGCTGTGACCCTGCTGCATGAGACCTTGCACTTGAGGACCTTGGGAATCTGATGCAGGGTCTTGAAAGCCCCCCACTGCCAGGTTTGCTGAGCAGGAAGGGGGTCCTTTGTCTTCTGTCGATGTGGCGTGGATGCGTGGTAGATAGCTCACTCCTGTCTCATGCAGAACTCATCACCCAACTGTCTTCTGCCCCGACTGCTCTTCCCTCAGCCCCCCGGGAGCAGTCAGTGGGTCCTCCACTGGCCCGGAGCAGAGTCTGACTCCAGGCCCATCCCTGACCCTGCATCCCTGTGCCCCAGATTCAGCTGATGGGCAAGGAAAACCCTCAGGTCTGCCTTCCACATGGGCCAGGTCCAGGCTCCCCACCCGCCAGCCAGTTGTCTGTCACCATCACCTGTCGGGAGTGTTTGCCTAGGGTGGCCACTGCTGAGGGTCCCTCTTCTGGAGGAACAGAGACTTTGGGAGGTAGTTCCAGATGTTAAGTGTTGCATGGAAACGTATTGAATTCCCAATTAACCACTGATCTTGGCCCCTTGGTGGGCAAGGTTGTGAGCCCTGAAACTGGTCAGGATGGGTGTGTGTTCAGGACTATGGTGGGGTTCAGCCACCTGGCCTGGCTGGGTGGGGCTGATTGGTATCTTTGTGGTTGGAATCCAGAGCTGTGGTCAACCCTGGGTGTATATGAACCCGGGTCTGGTGTGGTTGGAGGGGCCCTTGTCATTAGATTTGGGTGTTTAAACCCTGACCTTGGGCTGGGCGCATAGGGTGGTGTGTACTGTGGTCAGGAGCCCAGGTCTGAGTCCACTTCCTTGATCAAAATCCTGGTCCACCATTTTGAGTTGGGCCATGTGGACTGAGAACCTGACTTCTCTGGGCCTCAGCTATGACATGGGGATGACCACAGCGCATTACTGCAGGTTCTCGCAAGGGCCACTTGGCACGTTGTCGCACTGTAAAGGTGTTGGCCATGTTGTCTAGATTGGATGGGTCCACATAGAAAATGTGGGCAGAGATAAAGACCAGGGTCCCACGCATCTGTCTGGAGGAAGAGCCGTCTTCTAACCAAGCTGGAGTGAAGAGGGTGGCAGGTTCTCTGCTAACCTGTGCAGGTGGAGCTGTGCCCTGGGGCAGGCATGGCTCTGGAGCTGGGCTCAGGGTGAAGGCTCGATCCTGTTCCTGTAGGGGCTCAACCTCTCTGGGCCTCCACCTTCCTGTGTAGAGCGTTGCTTTTGAGGAGTCCACAGCAGATGTCTGGAGCCATTGGTGACAGATGGGAAGTGCTCGTAGCTGCACTGGGGTGGCTATGGTGGGGCAGGTGGGACAGTTTTCAGGAACCATGGGTAGCGCCCTTTGGCCCACTGGGTCTGGTGCCCTCTTCAGTGCTGATGATGTCCCCATGCAGGCCTGAAGCTGGGCATGGAGAAAGACACCTACATCATAATCGCGGAGAAGGGGGAGAAGCTGCACCACCTGATGATGAGCAAGAATGTGAACCTGATCAAGGACGGGCTGCAAGCTGAGCACCATGCCCAAGTGCTTCCTGGGCAAGTGAGTGCTACCGGTGACTGGCGCCCAGACCTCCATAGCCCCTCCCAGCCCCTCCTAGCCCTGCCCCTCCTGGGCAGAGCCACCCAAGGATCCCCAGTCTTTGTGGAGCTGTCCTTGGAGGTCAAGGGTGCTGCGATTCCTGGGTGGGACTTCAGCCGCTGTGCTGTCACATCACAGCTGGCAGGTGCACCAAGGGCTGGGTTGAAGCCAGAGCTTGCAGTGCTGCTGCGGCGAGTCTTCTGTCCGCCTGGGGCCCTGGGGTGGGGAGCATCTCCTTGGAGAAGAGCAGCAGGTGGAAGGTGGGCGGAGCTCTTAGGATGGTGCCAGCTGGTGGCTGGGTATAAAACCTGGACCTGGGGAGGAGAGATTGGAACCCTGCGGGTGGGAGGTCATTGGAGTAGTTGCAGGATGAATGGACCCTGGCTGACCATGTGTGAAGGAGGAAGGAGGAGGCAGAGGGGGCTCAGCAGCCAGGTGAAGAGGAGGTAGGACAGTGGGAGAAGGTCTAGACCAGCGTCCTTGTCCTTTCAGGGCCTGAGCCTGTAGTGGGAGGAACCCAGGGCTGTGCCTGAGGTCAGGGAGGAGGTGGCTTTACCATGTCACTCAGCAAATCAGAGCAGAGGTGAGTTCTGACCCATGGGGGCCACAGGACAAACTGTAGGGCGAGCCATGATTTCACCCACAGAGCACACCTGGACCTGGTGCTCAGGAGGCCCCGGTGTAGCCCGATGCCTAGATTCGGATCCTAGCACCGTGAGTTGAAAGCCTGAGGTAGGTGGCACCTGAGATCCCTCCACTGTATCTTCTTGCAGAAGGAGGAACGGGCCATGCTGGAGTACATCTGGGTGACCCTGTCAGAGCTGGACAGTGTCACCTTCTCCTTTAAGCAGATGGACGAGAATTGTGTGGCCAGTGAGTGATTCCTTTCACCCCCACTGTGGGAGTTGGGATGCTGAGGCCGAAGGGGCCACTTGGGACCTTGGTCTCCCCCTATGTACAGGTCAGCTGCCCAAGGTGAACCTGAACCGAGCACCTCAAGGCTCATGCCCCAAATTGAGTGGAAAAAGAGGCGTTCTCTCACATCAACCCATCTGCCCTCACCAGGTCTTAATAGAGGTCCACAGCACTTCTCGTTAAAATTCCACCCTGGAGTCATCCTTCTTTGGAGCAAAGAATTCAGATTAAGGACTATGGCATAATTTACTGACATTCCTTAGTCCTTTCTTTCTCCCTTTGTCCTGCCTCCCCATCCATGTGACCACCCAGTACCCACCACCCGCCATGCACACATCTGTAGCAGTGAGCACTGAGTACTTGGGGACACAGTGGAGGGAGCATGGTCACAGTCCCACCCTCCCTGTGAATCTCACCTGAATTCAGCTGGGGGCATCCCAGATGCAGATCCAAGTTGCTGGCTGCTGTGGTGTGGGGCATGGGCACAAGGTCCCTGTGTCCTGGTGTCCCTGGGTAGCTGTTCAAGTGACCTACAGCTGAGGCTGAGAACCCTGTGCTTGCTTCCAGAGCTCTGCTGCTGTATGTGGGTCCTGGGAAATTGCCAGAAAGGCTGATTCTCAGAACCCACCCCAGACCTCTTACCTCAGAAACTCTGGAGTTGAACTGGATTGTCCATGTCACAAGCTGTCCCCAGGACTGCAGCATGCGCAAGGCTGAGGGCCACACTCTAGATCAGCGCTTCCCTTCCTTTCATTTCACTCCATGAAAAGCCCCTGAGACCCCTTTTCCTCACTGTCCCACCCCCTTGAAATTGCAGAACTACCACAGCCTATTTGTCCATGTGCTGTGCGTCTGGCTCTGCGATGTCTGCCCTCCCTCAAGGACGAACTTGCACCTCCTTGGGGCAGTGTGGCCCTGCCAGAAATGCAGACTGCTTCATGGGAGTCGGCTTCTGGGAGCCAGTTTGAGCTGACTGCAGTGGCTGCCTGTCTGGTGCTGGACTGAGCTCAGGAGAACCCCAATCAGCTAGCGATGCCTGCAGGGTGCAGCAGGGGCTCTGATCACCGCGTTTTCCCTCCCTGCCTTAAGCTCTTCCTCATGGGGTGAATAAGACACAGGTGTTGTTTGAGGGCAGCTTTTGCTAGTTGGGGCCCTGAGCTACCAGCCAAGGGGTGACTGTGGGGGGCTCTGACAACACACTGCTAGCTCCCCTGCTGGGTAGTCAGTGTCAGGGCCAAGAACAGCACCTGTTGAAGTCATCCAAGAGGGAGGTCACAGGCTGCTCTGCAGAGTGTGAGGTGGTCTGAGGCTACCTGTGTGGCACGGGAAGTCTGAGGCTGCCCCTCTAGGCTGGAGGGAACATGTGGTCACAGGATGCTACTCTGGCAACAGTGGACATGGAAGTCCCAGTGTGCCATCCTGAGGCTGGGAAGAGGGGTTCTGAAGCTCTCTCTCTGGAGTGGGGTTGGCAGGCAGGGACGTCTGAGGCTATCCCTCTGGAGTAGGGAGAGCAGGGAGGTGCTAGGGTGCCACTCTGGCACCTGGGGAAGGGAGATCTAAAACTGCTGTGGCAGAGGGGGTGGGGCTCTGAGGTCCTTGCCTGCTCTTCCCCCGCAGACACCAATGTCTTCTACCACATAAGAGGGCAGCCTGCCACATAGAGAGCAGCCAGCAGGCACTGAAGGTGGTCTTCTACCTCAATGGCTACCACTTCTCCAAGCTGCCCTCCTGCCAGGAGAGCAGGGCCAGCCTCCGACTGCACACTGCGCTTTTCAAGAAAGGTGAGCTGCAGGCTGTGAGAGACTACAGGGTAGCCCTTGGGACCCATCCCTGCCCTCCTTCCTCTTCCTCCACAGCTCTGGAGAATGTGGAAGGGCCTCTTCCTCCAGGCAGACAGGCAGCAGAGGATTTGCAGCAGGAGATCAATGCCCAATCCTTGGAGAACATCCAGCAGTATTACCGCAAGTTCAGGTGTGTACTTGGGCCTATGTCAGGGGCAGGATTCAGAAAGCCACCACAGCAGGTGGCAGGCAGACCGCATGAGGAGCGGGCCAGACGCTCTTTCTGGAGCACCTTGTCTGCATGACAGTCTGATGGCAGTGTGCAAAGTAGGTCATGCTAGCCCATTCTACAGATGGGGAAGCTGAGGCCCAGGAGCATACACAGCATGACCAAGGTCACACAGCCAACAGTCTGGCTTCAAAGCAGGTCCTCTCTGTTTAGCCGAGCTGCCAGTCCACTCTGCATGGAGGCAGGAGCTGAGATGAGGCCCTGGGCTTCTTGGGCCTTGAGAGAGGGGTGTAGTTCCCTGGACCTCATCCCATTCACAGGGAGAAGTGGAGGGAACAGATTTTGCCAGGAGGAAGCATGGGTCCAGGGGAGTAGTTCCCATGTTCCCATCAGCTTGCCCACAGCCCCTCCCCAGTCCTGCCTCAGTGACAAAATGTGTTTGAGAGGGACTCTATCCTCTCCAGGCCTCATTTTGCCATTTGGAAATGGGAGACTGACACTTCTGTCCATTTGTTAGACAAGAACATCCTGGCGCCCTTCTGGATGGACCAGGCCATGAGTCTCTTCTGTGCTGTTTGTGGAGTGTTTTAAATACGGGCTCTGGTTATTCACTTGTTGACCCAGAATGGGTTCATCGGGAACTTGTGTGTCCCCATGCCTGGGAGTCTGTCCTCTTCTGGGACAGGAATTGCCAAGACCAGCCCACCCATGCTGTGAATAAAGACCTATCAGCATGAGGGCGGCTTGCTGCTATCCTCCTGTCTATGGCCCATACTGCATTCCACAGCCCAGCTAAGCAGTGTCCCTGAGACCACCTGGTTCCAGAGCCTGGGGCTTTACAGTCAGCCAACCCCTGTGGTAGAGTGGGACAGACTTGGAGCCAGTGAGCACAGAGCAGCGTCCAGCACCAGGTAGGGACAGAGCTCCGAGGAGAAGCAGACCAGGTGGAGAGCTGGATGGGGCTGTCAGGGGCCTTTGATTCTACTTGGAGCAGGGAGTCCAGGCTGCCCAGCAGGGAGCTGGGGGTGGGGCCCCCTTCAGCCCATCTTTCTCCCTCAGGACATTTTACCTGGAGCTGTCGAACCTGCCCACAGATGCCAGCACCATTGCAGTGAAGATTGGCCAGGTGGGCTCCCAGGGTCAGGACTCTGCTGGCAGGGTTTCCTCCAGACACCCCACTGGCCACACCCTGCAGGTCTGGGAGTCCCTGAGGCGGTTCATGCTCACTGTGGCCTCTTTCTCTCCCACGCACTGTGGTCATCATGGGTTTCTCTGGGGCTGGGGCCCCTGCAGGCAGCTGCGAACCCATGCCAGGCATGGCTGGGCCCTGTTCTGGTTTCTTTCTTCACATTTTTTACTAGCCCTTAGAAATCAAAAGATCTCATAGAAATGGAAGCTTCCAGCTTTTTTGAGAAGTGGAGAGATCTGCTTTGGGGCTTCTTCCCACTTGCTGTGCTTGGCCTGCACTGGGCGTGGCTGTCCCTTGGGCCCCACTGACCTTGGCTCCTGCTGCTCAGTGTACCATGGCCTTCCAGGGTTGAGGTGGGCCTCACCCTGGGCTGGCGTGCTGATCTTGGGGCTTTGGCTGCTGTGAGAGAGGTGGTGGGCATGTGCTTTGGTACTCTAATGTGGCCAGCAGGATCTCACAGGGCACAGGAAGGAGGAGTCATCACCTTTACCTCCACACGTGGTTGGGGAAGCAGGGACAGTGGAGGGCTCCTCCTCCAAAGGGTTCGGAGGGCATGACCTGTTTCTGCTTAGTCAGGGGCACACTGGGCAGGTGAAAAGAGTAGGCCAGAAGGTAAGACCTGAAATACATGGTGAACATTGAGCGCCAACTGCTGGGTAGTTGGAGCCACAGATTGCGCTTTAGCAGGGTCCATGAAAGGGCACTTTCCCTCGGCTGTGCCCAAACATCCCATGTGTCTGTCCAATGCCTGCAGCTGATCTGCCCCATCAATGCCCTAGATGAGCTCTACCGCCTTATGAAGTCCTTTGTGCACTCTAAGTCTGGCACCAGCAGGAGCTTGGGCGCTGGCCTCCTCCCCGTCTCCTCTGAGCTCTGCTACCACCTGGGGGCCTGCCAGATGGCCATGTGCAGCACGGGCATGCAGAGGTGGGCCACGCCAGCACCCAGGACAGGAGGCGGTAAGGCTGTGCCCATGTCCTGGACCTCCTGGCTTTCTGGACCTGGACAGGGCCTCACCGCTTTGGATCCCAGGTCGTTTGTGAAATGGGGTCATCTGTGGCAGTCAGCAGGTGGGAGGGCTGTGGGCTTCCTGTTTCCTGGGCCAGAGGGCATGAGGGAGACTGAGCTCTGAGCCTCATCCCTGCTGTAAGTGGGATGGCTCACCTGCAGGGCAGAACTGCCTCTGGCCTCCCTGGACACTCCTTCTCTGTCCTCTGCCCCACTGCTGGCCCCAGGGAAAGACAGCTCCTTTCCTGGGAGCCCTTCCTGGCCACGCATAATCATGCTTGCCACTCATGCCACTTGTTCATGGGGCTCCAACAGGCTCTGCACCCTGGCAAGGGCTGCTTGTGAGGGCAGGGCCTCTGTTCTCTGCCATGCCCAGCAGACTAGTGCCTGGCACTAATGGATCTGATGGACAGGCATCCAGTCACATCTCCTCAAGTGATGGGCAGGCTCCTGTGTGCCAGGCACTCTGTAGTGTCTGTGCCCCCAGCCTTGTGTCCCCTGCTGTGAACTGGTGCAGAAGGGTCTGTTTAAGAGGTCCTCAGCCAGGGACATTTTTGCTCCCCAGGGGACGTTGGCTGTGTCTGGAGACATTTGTGGTCATCACAGCCATGGACTGTGGCACCTAGCTGGGGGCTGGTGCTCGGCATCCCACAGTGCACGGGACAGCCTCTTTCTGGTCCCCTGTCAATGCTACTACAGTCCTGACTCTTGTCAAGGAGACCGGGGTGCCCAGAGGTCGACTCATCTGTCAGGGCCGCAGGAAGAAGGGTGCAGGGTGACTTGGAATCCCAGGCCTGGCGCAGAGCCGGGTTCTAACAGCTTGAGCCACGGGGCTGTGCCAGGGCCGCTGAGCAGGGGCCAGGCCTCGGGAGTCACCCCATTCAACTGACGGAGAGCAGGACCCTGCCTGGCAGTGCTGCTGTCCTGGGTGCAGCCCCCCCCCCCGCAGGGACAGGCCGAGGGTTGGAGGCTGCCAGGAGGGGCCGGTAGGGAGTAGCAGACAGGTGGGGAAGGTCAGCACAGAGAGGATGCAGGGCTGGTGGCTCGCACAGCTGTAGAGGGGGAGGGGAGGGGAGGCCTGGCAGGGGTGGCCACTGTCCCATGCCCTCTCCACCCCCCCCACAGGAGCATCCTGAGTGTGTCCCTGGAGAAGGTAGCTATCCTGGCACAGAGCCACGGGCTGCTGCCCAAGTGAATGATTCAGGCCACAGACATCATGCAAAAGCCAGTGAGGCCAGGCTGCGCCCTGTGTGGGGTGAGGCCACCTGGAACTGGGCACCGTCAGCCAAGACCTGGCCTGCCTGGGGGTTGAGGGTGTCAGCTTCTGGAGAACTGCACCCCTCAGTCAGGTCCCTGCATGTCCTGAGCTCCTCTATGGGCCAGAGGCCTGACGGCTCTTTCCTTCCAGGGCCCCAGAGTGGAGATTCTGGCCAAAAACCTGAGTCAAGGATCAGGTGTCCCAGGGTGCACCATGGTGAGTGGCCCCCTGCCCCTCCTCCTCCAGGTGACCATCGTCCATGGCAGACCCCTGGTGCTTCCTTAGGCCCTGCTCTGCTTTTGAGGACTCTGCTTTGGAAGCACCAAGCCTGACCCAATCTGCACCCTCACAAGGGCCCCTGCAGGCCCTGAAGTGAGCCACAGGGGGTCTCCCTGTGGTGTTCAGCCACTCTGCAGCCCTGGGATCTGGTTCATTTCATTCAGTCTCTGCTTTCTGCCCATGCTCAATTCCTCATCAAAATCTGCCTATAAGCTTTAAGTAATGTTTTATTTTGAAGTAGTCCAAGTATGCAAAAGTAGTGCAGCATTCTTTCACACCCTTCGGCCCCTTCCGAATTGGCCACATCTCCTGTGGCCCCAGCACTGGATCAGGACCAGGCTGCCCTTGCAGACCCCCTTTCAAACCTCGTTTGTACCTTGAGAGTCTCCACACATGCTCACTCAGCCTCTTTTTCTAATTTTTTTTGTGGTTTCCCTGCCCCAGACCCTGGGCCCATCTCTTAACTCATGGGGGCCCATTTGACCCAAACAGGAGTACCATGAGCAAGGTCCTGCTGTTATCCCTAGTTGGCAGGATGGGGGTGCTCAGGCCCAGAGAAGTTAAGTACCTTATCCAAGGTCACACAGCTAGGAGATGGCAGAGCTGGGTTCTGAACCCAGGCCCAACTCCAACCTGAGTCACCTGGAGGCTTGGCTTTCCCCTGGGTGGTAGCCTATGCCTGGCACTCCTGCCTCCACAGTCATAACCCCTCGTGTCCTTCTGGCCACCTGTCCTGCTGCAGACCCAGCAGTGAGATCCCATCCCTGGGGTGCTGTGGGGGCATGGAGGCGTCTGCATCCCCAGGACCTCCACAGGGAGACTCTCCAGACTGCTCCGTGACCTTGTGTTTGCCAGTGCCCAGACAAGGGCAGGAGGACTGGAGGCAGCGCTTTGCTCTAGAGAGATCTCTTCCCCCAGCTGCCTCTGGCCCCTAAAGCAGACCTCCTGTGGTTTAGGACTCAGGCACACGCAGGGAGTCCACAGTGGGCGGAGCCAGGCGGGGGTGTGCCCAGACCAAGCTACTTTTTGCGCATGCCCAGCTCTCAGGCTGCTGAGACAGGCGGGGCTGGACAGGCGGATACACAGCTCAGGTCCTGACCCACCCACTCCTCGTGCGCCTGCGCTTTGGAGGCTTTCTCCTTGTGTCTGGTGTTGGCGTCTGGCTGCTTTAGCGCTGACGGAGACATATTGCCTGGACATATGCTGCTGTGGTTGCCTGACTGCCGCCCTGCCCTGGGGGAAGGCCGCTCTGGGGAAAGGCAGCTTCTCTCCAGTAAGTCTGCTGCCCCAGGGTAATGCTGCCTACCACCAACCTCAGGTAAATCTGCCTGGGCAACGCAGCTGCCCCTAGGGAAAGGCTGCCCCTTTTGGGTCAGGCCGCCCTCCGGGAAGGCCTCCCCATGGAGGCCATGGGGTCTCAGGTTGGTGTGTGATGGGGCAGAGGAAGCGTGATCTGAGACCGACCCCAGGGGCCTGGGCCTGGAGGTGTGGGATCCGGGACAGGGAGGCCTCCGGGACTGGGCACAAACAGACAGGAGGCCAGGGATTCAGCGTTCTCAACCCATCCTGTGGCAGCGACCGCCATGGGTGATGCACCCTCTCTTGGTAAGGTCAGGCCTTACCCTTGGGTCAGGCCACCCTCGGGTCAGGGCCAGGCAAGGAAGGGCGGGGCGAGGCAAGGCAGGGCAGTGCAAGACAAGGCAGTGCAAGGCTGGGCAAGGAGTAGTGGGGCAAGGCAGAGTGGGTTGGGGGGGTTGGGCCGTGGCAGGGAAGGGTGGAGCGACTTGGGGCATTATCGAAAGTCTGCTCAGGGTGGGTCAACTGTGTGCACATTCCTGTGGCAGAATACTTACTTAACATGTGAGAAAACCTGACTTGGTTCTCAGCAGCGTGAGCAGACGCACTCACACACACACACACACCACAATAAATCTTCCTAATTCAGATGACTTTATTCTAATAAAAATTTTCAAATCCTTTTTAGAAGATAGAAGCAGAATGGTGATATGTTTAATGTCAGCTATTATATGGCATGGTATTTAAAACCACTCTATGAAATTTCCTCAGGACTCAAATCATTATAGTATTTAAGAGACAAGATAGCAGTTGCTTTTTGTAATTCTGATATATTTATAAAAACAATCTTTTGGAAAATCATTTTCTTTTCTAATTTTCAAACTTAGAAAATGTATCCATTTGTTTTCCTAAAGTTGAACATTCATCCGAAATTTTTTCTCTTATTCCATGCCATCAAGATGATGGGCCTATTGTCACAGGAAGTGCCATGACTAGGTTTTATCATAATACCAGTGCCCGTATGGCTTTCAGATCAAACTCATGTATACTGCTCATGTTTGTTGAATTTATTAACAAAGAACATACAATTTTTATTATATTTAAGAGGTCATCAAATTTGAATTAGTAGAAGCAGTGTTTTGACACGTTATCTCATGAGCTGAACACAGTGCAATTTAGTTTGATCATTTTGGGAGGTTGGCATAATGACTTCTGCCCTGCTCTGTGTTTGGCCTGCACCATTTTTTGGCAGTGAGAATTGAACCAAGTGACCATTGTAGCATGTGTTAGGCAAGCACTGAGCTATATATATCCCTAGCCATTTAAATGCTTTATTTTGAGACAGGGTCTTGCCTAATTGCCCAGGTGGGTTCCAAATATGTCTTCCCCCTTCCTTAGCCTACCAAGTGCTGGGGTAACAGACATGTCAAAGTGCCTGGCTTTTCCTGGAGGATTTGATGTCAGTATCATGTGCTTGTCCTGGAGGATTTGATGTCAGTATCATATGCTTCTAATGTGTCCTTTCCTAAGCTAGACCATGTCCATTTTCCCTTGTCAACAGTCAGTAAAGGCTTTTTTGTTGTTTTGATGTACGCTTAAGATGAACATGCTTTATGATGAGGCACTACTATTCATGATAGTCTAGGTGTGCGATCCACTCTGAGGGAATATTTTTATTTTGATAGTGTCCACTCTTTCAGGTCTAACACGTTTTGCTAGAAGTGATTATTCATTTTGTACTTGATTATGTAAAAAAGACATAGTTTTTTTTTTTTTTTCTTTTGTGGTGCTGAAGGTTGGACCCAGGGCCTCCTGCATGTTAGACAAGTACTCTTCTGTTGAGCTGCATCCCCAGCACCTAGATCCTTTAGTTATCATAAATTTTATGACCAGATAGATTAATAATAAAATCACTTAGAAGTTCAACTCAATTTGGAAGCATTCAATTGTTTCAGCCTCCAACAATAGTTTGTGATTTCTAAAAGGAAAAGTAATTTTCTAAAACATAGCAGCATCTAAGATCATCTGTGGACTATGTTTCCCCAGTTTCTTCACTTCCTGCAGAGCTTCGTGGTGGCCATGGACTCTGGTATCCATCTAACCTCTTCTACTCACAAGGCATCATCCACTGTGGTTGCCAATCCTGTTTATCTTTTTCTTCTCTTTGACTATTAGTCAAATGAACAATTTGAATCTATTACTACTAAAGAGTATGAATAGAAATAAAAATAGGACAAGGATTCTTTGGGATAAGTGATCTAGTCACAGTGAAAGTCCCTCTGTTGCAGAAGTTCAGTTATGAGTTGAAATAGTCTCTAAAATGTTATTTTAGTGCAAAGTGGTCAAGTTTTTAGAAGCCGCACCTAGTACCTAGGGACTGCATAAAAATATAAGTTGACCTATGTGTGTTCTTATTTCAACATAAAACCTGTAAAAGTGATGCTATCTTGAATCATATATTAGATGAAATGGTTTAATTTTCTGTTAAAATACTTTTGAATTAATAGTAAAATATAGAACTAGTTAGAATGTCAGTTAGCAGCAATTATAATTGTGTAAACAACCAAGGATTTGAAAACATATAACTATGTCTTAAGGATTTATTTTTGAGTAGTTTTTATCTCTATACAGAAATTGCTAAGAAAGTACAGCAATTTTCCCAGGTAGCCTCATCCTCGTTTTTCTTTTGATATGATTTATGTGCACTGTCTCAGATGGGTAATGTCCTAGAAAAGGTGTCATGAAGAACAAACACTAATGTGCTATCACTAAGTGCAGTTGCATTTCCTTTGGATTCTTAGTTCTGCCTCTTCCTGTTACAGGACCCCATCCAGGATCCCAAATGACATTCAGTTCCTGTCCCTATAGACTTCTCTTTGCAGTGAACAGTTTCTAAGACCTTCCTTGTTCTGATGACCTTAATAACATTGAGAAGGGCCTTTCAGGTACTTTTTATATTGTTCTATATTGGGGTTTACTTTTTATTTTCTTATTTATCCTGGGACTGTGGGTCTATTAGATGCTGTCACAGAGGTGGACAGCATCTCTGTGATCTCAGGCCCCAAAGGGGAATATCCTGTTAGTACTGACTATGCTCACCTGTGTGAGACAGGGCCTTTCAGGTTTCTCATTGGGAAGTTTCTGTCTCTGTGTGTCCACATTGTGATCTTCTGGAGGAAGTCACCCTGCATGGCCTGTACATAGGGAACAGGGAGTTCACTCCACCTCCTTGATGGGTGAGTGTGTGCCCCAATTATCTGAAATTCTTCTGCACATGTGGTTTCCAGTCAACCCATTTATTTATCTATTCACTGTGTACACTGTATCACTGTGGACATTGGGTTGTTACCTTATGCTGTTATTTATTATCCAATTATGTAGTTCCTCATTTCTCAATTCATTCTTGGTTTAACCTTTGGGGTCTTTCCACTGGGATCTTTTTTTTCCATTATCTCCTGTTGTTCTTTAGCATATTTTCTTGTTTTGTTCCAAAGTTCTTTCTGATACTTAAATGGTACCCTGGCTTTATATTTACTCTCTTGGTTCTAGTATCTGCCACTTCTTCAAAGAGCCCTGACTCTTTGGATTAGAGAATGATATCAAAATCTTATTTCTGGCAGGGTATGGTGGCACACACCTATAATCCCAGTGGCTTGGGAGGCTGAGGAAGAAGGCTTACAAGTTCAAAGTGAGGCCCTAAGCAACTTAGACCCTATCTCTAAATAAAGTAACAAAAAGTGCTGGGGTGTGGCTTAGTGGTTAAGCACTCCTGGGTTCAATCCCTGGTACCAAAATAAATAAATTAATTAATAATATACTAATTAATAAAAAATTTATTAAATTAAATTAAAAATTAATTTTATTAATTAATAATTAATAAAAAACTTTCATCTGGCAATTAAATGTGCCCATTGCATTTTTTAGAATTATGTTTTATATATATATATTTTTTATTTATTTATACATATATATTTATACATGTATATATTTTTTTACTTTCTTATTTATTTATTTATTTATTTATTTTTAGCTATGGACGGACTTGATTCCCTTATTTTCAGGAGGTGGTGAGGCTCAAACTCTGTGCATCACAGGATCTAGGTGAGTTCTCTGCCACTGAGCTGCACCACCAACTCCTGCCCATTGCATCTGGTGTTTTTTTTTCTTCTCTATTTCATCTCCTGATTTTATTAACTAGCACGAGGCCTGCAAGATGAGGGTGTTAGTCTTATTCCTCTGATATTTTAGCTTAAAAGATGTGATTGTCATAACCTAGCTTAAGTACCAACTACATATTTAAATTTATTCCTTTCCAAAGATCTCTGTTCTCAGGGTACCTGAAGTATAACATCAACAGGATTACAATTACCTATATATTGTGAGATCAGGACCTGCTTTTCCTTCCAGACCACGTCCAATCACTGTCAATACACATATGGTAAAACCAGTTTGCTTTTACAAGATCATTTCCCTTTCATAACCAGTCATAGCACTGTCAATATCCTGGTTTAGTATTAGTTATGTAAAACAATGCCACTTAAGGAAACTGGGTAAAGAGTATACAAAATGTTTTATTTTACCAACTTCCTGGAAGATTGTAATTATTTCAAAATAGTGTTTTACTTTATTTTGTGGTGATGGGTTTTGACCCCAGGGCTTCCCTCACACTGCCAGTGATCCCTCCACCACTGAGCAACATCCCCAGCCCTTTTTACTTTGAAACTTGTCATTAAGCTGCCCAGGCAGGTTTCCCAAGCATGTGACCCTCCTGCCTTAACCTCCTAGAGTAGCTCATATTATAGGTGTGTACCACCACACCTGGCTCAAAATGTTTTCAAAATCTAAACGAAAATGTTACTCATAGAAAAGAACAAGAGGAGGAAAACACACAGAAATGAAAAAGAAAATAGGAATGGACTTAGAAGAGAGTTTGGGAGTTACCTGACTAGTGGAGCACATCTGTCAAGGGAATTGTGTCACCCCATGAAAAGGATGAAGGGTTTGTTATAATAACTGCCCAGTGGCCCTTAAGACTAAGGTAATATCCATACTCTAGCATCTAAAGCTAATTTATGGCATCTCTGTGGCAATGAAGTATCAGTGCTGTTGCACATTAAACTAATATAATAGCTATCCCATGGCCTTTAATATTGAAGTAATCTCTACATGATAGCATCTTATACATATATATTTGCTGTCCTGTGGCCTTTCATATAAATATGATATCTGTTATGTGGCATCTAAAACTGATATAATAGCTACCTGTGGCATTTCACAGTAATATAATATTCATAGTTTAGCAGCTAATGCTAATGTAATATTTTTCCAGTGGACTTTTAATACTAATATAATCTCCATAGTAGAGCATTTATACTTGATAAAATAGCTGCCCCATGGCCTTTCAGAGTAATATAATATCTATAATATATAATCTAAAACTAATGTAATAGCATCTTAAACTATTCTAACAGCTGGTCTGTGAACTTTAATAATAATGTACTGTCCATACTAGAGCATCTAAATTCAATATAATACCTGACTTTTGGCTTAGTGCTAATATAATATCCATAGTGTAGCATCTAAAAGTAATAAAATAACTTCCATGTAGCCTATGATAAGCATATGATATCCATACCATAGCATCTAAAACTAGTATAATAACTTCCCTGAGGCCTTTAATTTTAATAGCAATGTGTTCCCAGAAACTAATATAATAGTTGTTCTGTAGCCTTTAATGGTAATATAATATCCATACTACAGCATCAAAAACTGCTGTTGTAGCTGCTATGTGGCCTTTCAAACTAATATATTATGCATATTGTGACCTCTAAAACTAGTATGATAGCTTCCATATGACCTTCAATACTAATTGAGATGCACTGTGGTACCGAAATACTATAATGGATGCTCCGTGATCTTTAATACTAATGATATCCGTTCTCTAAAATCTAAAGTTAATAGAATAGGTATTATATTCTTTGGTCTTTAATACTAAAGATGTCCATCCTGTGCCATTTAAAACTAATGTAATAGTTGTCCTGTGGCTTTAAAAGTATTATAATATTCATTCCATAGTATCAAAGATTAATATAAGAGCTGTGTTGTGGCATGTATATGAACTAAATATCCATACTATAGGATCCAATACTAATATAATAGCTGCTTTACTATCTTTTACAGTAGTATTATATATATAATGTACTATTTCAGTCTAAGGTCCTATGGATCTTAAAATTAATGTACTATACAAACTGTCTCATTTCATCTAATCTATTAGATGCCCCTGTGTCCTTTACTACTAATGTAATGTCCATTGATAACACAGACATCCAATATATTTGCCTCTAATACTAATATGATGTCCATACTGAAATGTCTAATGTGAATATAATAACTATCCTGCAGCCCTTAATACTTATGTGATATCCATTACATAGCCTCTATAACTAAACTGATGTAATAGCTGACCAATGACCCTTGATATTGCTGTAATAGCCAGACTACAGAATCTCATACTAATATATTAGCTGCCTGTGACCTTGAAACTATATATCCTACAGCTTCTCAAGTTAGCATAATAGATGCCGTGTGTTCTTTAAAGTTAACTTAATATCCAATATGATAGCATGTCTACCTAATATAATAGGTGCCCTGTGGACTTAAACATTAATATAATATTTATAATATGACATCTTAATACCATCTATATCCTGTGCCCTTAGTACTAATATTATATCCATGCTGTAGGATCTAAAACTAGTATAAGGGTTGACTTGTGGCCTGTAATGTTAATATGATAAATGTATTGCATTCTTTAAAATTAATACAATACCTGTTCTGTGTCCTCTGATATTTATGTAATATCCATAATATAGCATGTAAAATTAATATAATAGCTGTCCTGTGACTATTAATATTCATACAATATCCATGCTATAAAATCCAAAACTATTGTAATAATTGACCTGTATCCTTTTGTAGAAAAATAATATCCATACCTAACATCTCAAGCAAATAGAATAGCTGCCCTGTGGCTATTAATAGTAATGTAATTTCTGTATTACAGCATCTTAAATTAATACAGTGGATACCTTGGGCCTTTGATATTAATGTACTATCCATGCTATAGAATCAAAACCTAACATAAAATGTGATATGTAGCCTTTATTTAATGTAATATCTCTACTTAAACAGTTTAAACTAATGTAATATATGTCCTGTAACCTTATATCCTAATATGATGTCCATATTATTGTATCCAAGGCTAGCCTAATAGCTGACGTTTGAACTTTAATATTAATATAACATGTTTACTATACAGTGTAAAAGTAGCATATTATCTGTCCTCTGACTTTCTTTATTAATTTAAATCCATACCTCAGCATCTAAAACTAATAGCTTCCCTGTGGCCTTTAATGCTAATGTAATATTCATATTATAGCATGCAAAACTAATGTAATAGTGTCTCGGTGCCTTTTAATATAAATATAATCTTCATAGAATAGCATCTGAAACTAATATAATTGCTGCTAGACTTCAATGTTAGTCAAATATCCGTTCTCTGGCCTCTAAATCTAATATAGCAACTGCCCTCTGGCCCTTATTCTTGATATGATATCCATATTATATCATGGAATATTGATAGTTGCTCTGTGGCCTTTAACATTAATCCATGCATATTGTCACATCTAACACTAATAAAATAGCTGTGTTGTGACCTTCAATACTAATATAATGCCCATGCTATAACATAAACATAACAACTGCCCTGTACCTTTTAATATGGATACAGTATGCATACTATAGCATCTTACATTAATATATGTCCTGTGGCCTTTAATAGTAATATGTAGCCAGACATTAGTACCTCAAACTGATAAAATAGCTGCTTTTGACCTTTAACATCAATGTAACACCCATACTTTGCTATCTAAATATTAATATTATAGCTGCCATATGTCTTTTTATATTAATATTGTACATTAATAACATTGAGAATAACATTGAAAATTAACATAATGGTTGTCTTCTGGCCTTTGCATTAAAGTAATATTGATGCAATATCATAGCTCATATAATAGTTGAACTTTGGCCTTTAGTATTAATATATCATGTATACTACTGCATCTTGTACTAACATATTAGCTGTCCTGTGGCCTTTAATATTAATATAAAATCCTTGCATAACCATATGATCCAATATCTGCTCTGTGGCCTTAAATAATATGTAATATACTTCTTAAACTGATGTGATAACTGTCATATGGACTTCAGTATTAATGTAACACTTATACTACATCATCATGGCTGAACTGTGATATTTAATATTAACATAACCATCTATAATAAAGACTGGTTTTCCTTTGTTCATTTTTGGGTTTTGTTACCAGGAATTGAACCCCCGAACCACATTTTTTGCTCTTTTTTGTTAATTATTCTTTTTTTTTTTTTTTTTTTGAGACAGGGTCTTGTGAAGTTACTTAGTACTTAGCTAAATTGCTGAGGCTGACTTTGGACTTGTGGTTCTCCTGCCTTAGCCTCCTGAGCCACTGGGGTTACAGACCTGTGCCACTGCATCCAACTCTGCTATATGCTTTTAAAACTAATATCATAGTCACACTGTGACCTTTAATACTAATATAATATGCAATCTATACCATCTAATAGTGATATGATAGCTGCCCTATAGTCTTTAATAGTAATATTATATTCATACCATAGTATCTACAATTAATATAATAGGTACCCAGGACCTTATACTAGCATGATATCAATACTATATCATTGAATATTAGTATAATAGCTGCCCTGTGGACATAAATACTAATATAATATCCACATTATAGCATTTTAAACAAACACAATAACTGAATGTAGGACTATAATACTAATGAAATATGTGTACTATAGCATCTTAAAATACTATAAGAGATGCCCTGTAGCATTTAATATTAGTATGAATACATATTGTGACCTTAAAAGCTGAAGAAATAGCTGCGTTGTGGCCTTTTAATGCTACATAATATCCATACAGTAGCATCTAAAACTCATAAAATAGCTGTCCTGTAGCCTTTATGACTAATGCAATATAGGTAGCCTATAATATAATTGATATCCTGTGGCATTTAATATTAATATTATATCCACAATGTGACCTCTAAAACTAATATTATAGTTGTTCTGTGGTCTTTAATATTAAAAATGTATCAAAACTTGCTCCCTGAACATGAAACAGTAGCTTCCCTCTGATTTTTAATACTATACTATGTAGTACATCCATTCTATAGCAATTAGGGTTAATATAATAGGTTGCCTATGACCATATTAATATGATAGCCAATCTAAAATACTGTAATTGCTCCCTTGTGACCTGTAATACTTACATGATATGCAAACTATGGCATCTACAACTAATAGCAGTCTACAGGCTATTAACACTTATGTAATGTATATATTCTTAAGTAATATAGTAACTGCATTGTTGTCTTTAATGCTAATATATTATTCATCCTATAAACTCTGAAACTAATACTATAGTTGCCCTGTGAACTTTATTATTAGTAAACTATCCATACTGTAGCATCTAAGAGAGACATAAGAGCTAAATTGTGGCTGTTAATATTTAAGTAATATCCACATCATAGCATGTAAAGCTAATAACTGCCCTGTATTTTTACTATTATCAAGACATCCATATTATAGCATGTAAAATTAATATGCTAGATTCCCTGGAGCCTTTAATGTTAATATAATATACGTGACATAGCCTCCAAAACTAATGAAATGACTACCTGGCAGCCTTTCACACTAAAATGATAATCCATGTTTCATGTGTACTGTGCTTAATTATTAATGTCATTTCCATACTATAAGAAAAGAAACTAATATAATATATGACCTGTGGCTTTTAATGCTAATAACCACCTAAAGCTAATATAACAGCTGCCACATGCCCTTTAATAATAACATAGTAAAATAACCATAGTTTAGCAAGTAAAATTAATATAACTTATTTGGGTTATAATACTATTTTGATATCAGTAGCATGTAAAATTAATATCATTACTTCCCTGTGGCCTTTATGTTAGTATGATATCCGTACTATAACATCCAAATCTAATATAAAGTCTGCCTTGTGCATTTGTAGAAAACTATAATCCATTTTACATGCCTGTGGCTTTATTGGGAACATGATGTCCATATTATAGTATCAAAACTTGATAAAATTTCTGCCTGGTCAATATACACTCTGCTTGCCGAATCTTCACATGTATTCAGAAGGCATTTATAGGCATTCTAAAGAGCAGGGAAGTATCTAATAAAGCCCCTTCATGGAGCTTATGCTTCTAGCAAGACAGAGGTGTGTAGTGGGTGAATCACCAATTAGGTCAGCGCTCTACCACTGAGCTACTTCCCCAGCCCTGATCTCTTTTAATTATTGTTTTAGATAGGAGCTCTCTAAATTGCCCAGTCTGACCTAGAACTTGGAATACTTCTCCCTCAGCTTCCTGAGTCACTGGGATTTCCACCACGTACCACCATGACCAGCTGGAAACATTTGTAAGTCATGTTTACTAAGTAAAACTTATGTAGAATATAATGTGCCAATTTTAGTGTTGAGTTCTATGATTTTTTTTTTGGTACTAGGGATTAAACACAGGGTTCTGTACCGCTGAGCTATATCCCCAACACTTTTTATTTTTTATTCTGAGACAGAATCTCACTACGTTGAAGAGGCTGGCCTTCAAATTTTCAATCTTCTTCCTCAGCCTCTTAAGTGACTGGGATTACAGGCATGTGCCACTGCATGCGTCCTGCATAATATTTCCTTAATGAGGTCTCTTCTCTTTTTCCAGCTACACTACTGGAAATTGAACCCAGGGACAATGTACCACTGTGCTACATCACTACCTGTTTTTACTGTTTATTTTGAGGCAGGGTTTCCTAAATTGCTGAGGCTGACCTTGAACTTGCAATCCTTTTGCCTCAGCCTGCTGAGTGACTGGGATTACAGGTGTGTGTCACCATGCCCAGCTAATATCCTAATATTATTATTTTTAATCTTTTTTATTTTATCTGTTGCATAAGGAGTTAATTTTATTTATCTATTCTGAAGGTGGAAAAAACATTTCTATAAAAATAGTGGCATAATATATTATTAACAACTAGAAACAGCTCAAGTGTATAATAGTTATAGAATGAATAAGGAAGCATCAGAATCATATACAACAAATAAAAAGGCAAATGTGGAAAAAAGTAGATTCATGGTTTTTGTATTTATTTTATTTTTTTGTGGTACTGGGAATAAAACCCAGGGCCTCATGTGTATTAGGCAATCAGTCTACCACTGACCTACACCCTCAGCCCTCATGATATCTTTTGCATAAATAAAATGACAGTAGTAAAACTCATAATAATATTTATCCATTTTTAGTTGCCAGTGGATCTTTCTTTTTATTGATTTATTAATGTATGGTGCTGAGAATGAAACTCAGGGCCTCACACATACTAGGCAAGCACTCTGCCACTGAGCCACAACACTAGCCCCTATCCGTTGATTTTTGCAAAGAACTTTGTGTGTTTGAAAGGTTAAAATTTGAAGTCATACTTCACTATTTTTTCTTTAACTTAGTAGATTGTTATTTTAAGGGTGAAGGTGTAGCATAGAAAGGAGGTACTATAAGTTCCTTAACAACTAGGCCAGTTTGAAGATGACTGTCGTATTCTAGGCAGGAAGACAGATGATGCATCCTCTCAAGCTGGCTGTCTGGAAGTGAAGCCTCAACACCCTAATTGCTAGTGGGACCTCACTCCAGTCAAAGAAAACTATTCAAGGCTTCCCATTTTGCTTCAATGAAATAGCCTTTTATATTTCAATCTTTTGAAGTCAGCCGACCTACCTCTATTACCACGCCACAGTTAGAGTCAGATTTTCTTACAGGATCTTTTATCATAATGAAGAACACAGATTTATTGAACCCTATATTACAGGATGCCAAAGATGCCTGGAGAAGATGGTTGATATTAAACAACAAGCTCTTTAATATTAACTGAAAATAGAAATGCAGATATTGTTGGTAAAGATACTCTGTGTTTTCTTTTAGGGCATTTTCTGTGATAGGATGGGTGAAGTATTTTAGAGTTTTGATTTCCTTCTTACTTGATTTTTGGTTACAAAAACAGCAAGGCATGTATTTTCTTTAAGTTTTTGCAGTATTGGGTGCTCCACCTAGCTCTTCAGGACAGTGGGCAGGTGCTCTACTGCTGAGCTACATCCCAATCCTAAGGTGTTTTTTAAAATGTGGGCAGGAAAAAAGACTGCTATGGATTTGGTTTACATGTATGCTTTAAATAAAATAACTGTCTTTCTAGTTACATTTTAGAAATTTTATGATTTTAACATCTCTACATCTGCCCTAAAATATCTTTAAAATGTGATCATATCCAATTTTGTATTGAGGGAAAGCCACATTTACATACTGCTGGATTTTAAGATTAATTTGTAAGCTAATTTATCTATCATTTAAACAGGGTTAAGCTCATCAGTCATTAATGTGTTGCTGAAACTTTGTAATTTAAACCTATGAAAAGATGTTTTACTTTATTTTTTTCCTTTTAGCATATCAGTCTCTATACAGCAATGTAGATATGATGCCTGACTGGTACACTTTTAAGAATTACATTGGGAAAGGGACACTACATTTTTTTAACAATGCCCCCTTTGTTTTTTTCTTTCATTTAACAAATAAAAGATAAAAAATGAAATGTGACAGCTGAGAAATACGAAAGAGTGTATTTAATAAAAACTAGTTTACAGAACCTGTTAAAATAATGAACTGAGGAGATTCCTGGTGGACACATAGGACTTGTCTATGTTTTGATTGCAGTTTAATAATTTTCTGATTGAATTACAATCATAGCAATGTTGCATTTTAATCACATGCATACAGTTGGTTAACCAAACTAATGCCTTTAAATCACAGTTTGATATTTGCTAATACATAACCTGATGCTAATATATCAGCTGCCATATACCCTTTAATAATAACCTAATAAAATATCCATAGTTTAGAAAGTAAAATTAATATAACTTATTCTGGTTATAATACTATTTTGATATCACAGTGTACTATATAAAATTAATATCATTGCTTCCCTGTGGCCTTTTATGTTATGCTATCCATACTGTAACATTCAAATCTAATGTAAAGGCTGCCTTGTGCTTTTGTAGAAAATGATAATCCATTTTACATGCCTGTGACCTTATTGGGAACATGATATCCATATTATAGTATCAAAACTTGATAAAATTGCTGCTTGGTGGCCTTGCATATTAAGATGTTTTCCATATTGTAGCATGTAAAAATGATAAAATAGGTGACCTGTGGACTTAAGTACTCATCTGAAAGCCACCTTGTAGCATTGAAAACTGATAAACTGCTTTGTGGCCTTCAATACTGACATGGTATCCATATTATAGTGTTAAAAACTGATAATGGGGCAACCTTGTGGCCTTTTGCATGAAAAAGAAAATCCATGTGGCATTCCCTGTAGTCATTATTTATTAATGTCACTTTTATTCATGCAGATAATATAATATCATATATAGTGTGGCCTTTAATGTTAATATGATAACCATATGGTGGCATTTGTTACTAATCATTCCCTGCAGGCCTTTAGTAATATTCACATAAAGCTTCAGTTCTCATATTCTAACTGCCCTGTGGCATTAATACTACTAGGACATCTGTATTTGAAAACTGAAATTGATGTTACAGCTCCCTGGGGCTTTCCAAATTAGTAAATTATCCTCCTAATGGCATTTAAACTAATATCAGAGATGCATTGTGGCCTTCAATACTGACTAGATACCCATTTCATAGCATCTATAACTGATAAAATAGCTGCCTTTTGGACTTTACAGCTGAAAAGAGATCCAAATTATAGCATGAAAAAGTGATAAAATTGATATATTTTGGCATTTAATATTGCTGTGTTGTCCACGTTGTAGTACCAAAACATGACCAAGTAGCTTCCCTGTGTCATTTAGGTCTGGTAGGCTATTCCCATGGACCCATGAAGAATTCATGTAACAGGTGCCTTGTAGACTTTAGTATGATATGACAACTTATTAGAGCATGGAAAGCGATAGAGCAGCTGCTGCCAAGTCTTTGGCAGTGATAGTTATCATAATAGAACACAGCAACTGCAAGGTGCTGCCTTGTGACTTTCAGTGCTGAGATGGTATCCACATTGTAGCTTTTAAACATGATAATGTGCCTGCCTTGTGGCCTGTGATACCAAAATGAAAATTCATTTTACATGCCCTGTGGTCTTTAGTATTCATGTTATATCCATAGCACAGCATCACAAAATAATATCATATATAAATTGTGACCCTTAATTCTAATATGATAAAGTTAAAAAATATCATTTCTTACTAATATGATTGATCCTTGTATCTTTTAATAAAAATATAATATCTGCATATATCATTAACACTGATAAAATAACTGTACTGTGACATTAATACTAACGTATTATCTGTATTTTAAACCTATGATATTTCAGATCTTCTGTTGGTTTTAATGTTATTAAATTCTCCATATGATAATGTAAAAGTGATATAACATGATGTGGTGGCGAATCCTCCTGGAGCCCATCACTGCTGGCAGTTGTTATGGGGTTGCTTGGCAACGGCTATTCCATTGTTGACAGTAACTTCCCTTTTAGGCTGCTTGGTTGGCAGTGATTCCTTCTGTTCGGGAGGATTAAGTCAGAGACTGAGGAAGCCCCCAGGGGAAGGGGTATACAACGCTTCCTGATGAAGTCAGCCCAGAAGAAATTGGCTGCCTTACACTTGGAGGGCAAGATTCACAGATTCCATGAGGCTGTGAAGATTGGCGATTTAGCTGCAGTAATACATTTTTTATCTCAGGGAGGTGATGTTGATGAACCTCATAAAAGACACAGGTATGGGGGTGTCTGTGAGGTCAAGGCCGAAGGCCAAGGGGCCAATTGGGGGAAGAGGGACTGATGGGGCTGCACCACTCAGGTTCTGCTCGTGGGGCAGAGCAGAAGGGAGACCAGCTCTCCTTTCACCAGGAGATGACTTTCAGACCCCCATGGAGGCCTCTGTACTGGGGACCTGCAAACCTTGGAGGCCTAGCACCCAGGCCCTCTTAATGAGCCATAAAACAAAAGCAAAATTTCAGCTGGTTTCCTTGTAGACTGTTTAACAGTTAAGTACACACAGCAGTTTAATGTTAATGTACATACTTTCAAAAGTATGTTATACACATTGTAGAAAAGTGCATAATGAGAAAAATATTGCTCATAGTATAGCAACATGAGGGCTGAAAAAAGAGTTCTTCAGATATAATCCACTATGTGTTGTCTACTGAGAGAACTTATAAGAACTCTTTGAATGGAGAAAATGACTCCACTGTTTTTTCTTTTTTTGTTTAAAATATTGCTGTGAAAGTTAGAAAAGAAGAAGAAAAAACTTACGTCTCACAGACTTGACTCACTAGTTAATCAAATTCTGAAGGATAACTTGGTGTCTTCACCAGCCAACCGTCTTCAGAGAAAGACTTGTGGAAGAGCCCTGAGTTTTCTGCAGAGACTTGTTACTTTTCAAGAGAGCAGACAATAAAGTTCACTAGTAGATTGCCCACTACCCAAAGCACCAAACATGGTGCTTTTCCAATTTTGTCACCACTTTGACAGACTACACTTAAAAATAATCTACCAAAAGCTTTGCACAACATTGCTGGTTCCTCTGTTCCATTACAGTTTCCTGTAGTTGTACCTTACTGTTTGTTTATGCAAGCAGGGAGAACAGAGCATTGGTCCACAGCATCCAGGAAGTGCAGGCTTTCAGTCACCAGGGCCAAGGGAGCAGCATACATAAGGTTCCCAGTCTGTACAGGTTGCCTGCTGCTCCCCTAATGTCCCTTACCCTGCCTTGTTCCCAAGGGACTAAGGATATCCATATGGGCCTGAGCCCTGGTGGTGGTTTTGTGGAATACTCCTTGACCCCAAAATGTGAGCTGATTCTATGGATATCAATATTGCAAAACTTAAAAAAATAATATCAACGTTATAACATTTTAGGGTCCCACATGCTTGTAGTATTATAAAATCATGATAACACTATGAAAATGTTTGTAATGAACAAAGCCTTGCCATTGTGGGTATTGAAAAACATTATAAACTTTCACAAATTTCTTGTTTGCCAACATCCAAAAGAAAGTGCCTAGAACAGGATAAAATACAAAGTATACAAATATATGGAAAAAATTTAGTATAGGAGCATTGTTGTTTATGGATGTATACATTTTTAAATGTTGAATAGAACTTACAATCAAATCATCTATTTGAGGAGTGTTATGCAGCTTAACCTTAAGCAGCAGAGTCTAAGTACAACTCCTTTTGCATTCTCAAAACTTCATAGCTGAGAAATATATTTCATTTAATGTTAGAATTAAATTTCTTCTCTTACTAGGGGCACAAATATTTTTTCCTATATCCATAAATCTCTTGAGCATCTGCAAAAGAGTACTTTGTCTGATTTAAGTCAGTTTGACTTTGGCAAGCTAAAGGGCATGCATCCAATCACCAGCACCTAAATGAAAGAGTTTTTAAAGAGGTAGAAAAACCGGAATTCTTCTTTTCACTTCATTCTTTCTTAAGACAGCCCTTGTCAACACAAAATATATAAAGAGGAATTTGTGTTTTCTTGTACATTTCTATGTAGAAGTGAAAGAAAACTTTTCATCTGTGTTCATAGATATTACACATAAATTTTTATATGTAGAGCTTGTTACATAAATGTTTGTAAGTTAATTCTGCTTTAGTGGCATGCTGACAAAAAAGAAGAGAGCAAGTGTAAAAGATTATTACTACTAACAAAGTATTGCTTTACTTCATAAGTTTTGCTTAAAAAAGTGATCTCCAGCATATTTACCTGTTCTTTAATTCTATTCATTTATACCCATACACTGAATACCTAGTATATCATTGACATAAGTTCTCTTAAAACTCTTCTCTATAAGCTTTATGTTTCCTTGATCAGAAATTTAAAATTGAAGAGACAGGATTTGATTTTATGTAAACTCTTTCCTCACACAGGTGCACTTCTGGAGATAGGAAACTGTAAACTTTTAAAAATTAGGGCATTATTAAATATTGAACTTTAGAAATATCTGATTTACATATATCCTATAACTCTAAATATTGAATAAAGCGAACCATGCTAGTTCATTTGGGTCTTACATTTTCTATCACTCTAAGTTACTTGAAAAAAAAAAGAATTATTATGTTTTAAATTTGGTCTTTTATTCTTGTTTTATCATTCATCTCTCTTTACCTATAATAATTTTAAGAACTAATATTAAATTAAATACCGCCCATATGATTAGAACCACTATAGACCTCTTGTTTGCATTACATTTCACTCAAGGTAAGGCACTGTGGATTATGTGATGGTTCTTTATTTCATGTATGAATAAAAAAATTGAGTGTTCCCAATTATACTTATGATGTGGCCTAAACTTTAATGGCATCCCAATGTCAGTGATGTTCAAATGATAGAAAAAAGAGCATCAAAGACTGACTGAAAAACATAGTCCTGAAAGATATCTGTAAAATCACTATAATAGTACTATCTTATTAATTGAAATACTCTGTTGATTCATAGTAACAGTAATGATTACAATAGCCAAGAAGGCAGTTGAACTGTTGCTTGTTCTAGAAACTGTTCAAATTTTTGCATAGATTCCCATTTAAGCATCACTGTAGTATCCTGGGAGGAACTACTAATGTTAATCCTTATTTTATTGGTGATAAAATGGAGTGATGGGAGGGCTAACTAGTGAGTCACAGAGGTTAAAGTAGAATTCCAGCCAATGTTGAAATAGATTCAAGGGCCATGCTCTTTATAGGCAAGTGGGATGCTCTGGGCTTAGAATGTGGTTCAGTGGTAAAGCTCTTACCTAGGAGACTCCAGCCTCTGGGGTCTATCCCTAGCAACACTAAAACACAATAAACAAAAATAAAAGATCAGTGGGACATGTAGCTCATGCCTATAATTCTAGTGATTTGGGAGACTGATGCAGAAGCATTACAAGTTCAGTGCCAGCCTGGGCAATTTAGTGAGACCCTGCCTCAATATTAAAAGTAGTAATAATAAAAAGTACTAAGGATATGGCTTTTGGGTTGAGTGCTCCTGGGTTCAAATCCTAGAAGTACCAAAAAAAGAAAGGCAAAAGAAAAAGTCAATAGAATAGGATGCTAATTCATTAATTTAGTATGTAATAACAGCTAGTAAATATTGTACTTTCCTCAAAAGACAGTAGAGGAATTGTCTGTTATTTAATGTTTACAATTTCATTAATAATTGTAGATTTTTGAGATATTTTGTGAGGTCCTAACAAAGCCTTTTACTTTCATACGAGTGCTCTACATTGTACTTGTGCCTTTTGCAAAGCAGAAATGGTGGATTTTCTAATAAAGAAGAATTGCAAGATCAACCTCAGTGATCTTGATGACAACACACCATTGATGAAGGTAGAGGTAGCCGTGGGTTTCTATAGGAAAAAATTAGATTGAAATGCTTAGGAGAAAAATTGATTAATTCAACTTAAATTTGACTAATTAATAAAACATGAAATCTTTTTTTGATTCTCAAAATTTAGAGTTTATTTCTTGGTATAAAACCAACAGACACTACAGTACATGGAAGAGTGGTGTGCAAATATCTATTAGAACTTGGTGCCAGTCCACAGTCACAACAGCAGGAATGAAACAACTCTTTACCTGGCTGTTGCTTTGAGGTCACCATCTTTAGTGGAAAAACTGATTTCACTAATTGTGAATTTGGAAGCCAAAACTAAGGTATACACTAGACACCATTATTTCCAAAATACTTAAACTATGTTTATTTTGACTGTGACATTGGTTGACAAATGTGGATTTTTATGCAGTTTTTTTTTTGTTTTTTTTTAAATTAGAATGCAAACAGTTGTTGAAAGGTCTCTTCCTCTTTTTCATTTTTAAACTCATGAATATATTTAGTTTGAATATATTTAGTTTACCTTTAAAAGTTGTCTGTATTTTAAATTAAAGAGACTCATTCAGAAATATGAAATTCAAGCTTCTCTTAAGAACCAGTGTGCCCCTGTGAGCCCCATTACTGTGTGGTAAGGGTGTGCAGTGTGCCTCCTGCATAGCATGGAGGAGTGTTCTGTTTGCTGCTGTCAAAATGTAGCATTCACTCAGATGACCTACTTTTTCTCAATAAATAAGTATACAAAATTTCTGTTTCAGAGTATATTCTTATACAGATTTCATGGTTCTCTTGAAAGTTTCTATTTACAAGAATCTAGCCTATACAATAAATTATAATTCTCTTTGAAATGGATGAAAGTTTAGAATTTAGAAATTGGTATTTACTTTATTTTAAATTATTATGATAGTTTTAGAGTTATACATGGGACATGGTTTCATCTTGACAAACTTATGTGGATGGAAATTAAATTCAGTTCTGAGCCCCTTGGCCTCCCTCTTTGCCTCTCATGCTCCCTCCCCTGCCTCATTCTCCTTCCTCTCCTCTGTTGGACATATTTTTGCTCATCTGAGTTGCATTTGATTGGTCACTCATGTTATCTTTCCCTCTCCCCTTGCTTTATTTTACTCTAACTTCCATTTTTGAGAGGAAATGTTTGACCTTTGAGTTTCCAAGTTTGGCTAATTTTCCATGGCAGGATATTCTCTGTTTCCACCCATTTACCAACAAATGAAATTATTTTACTCATTTTATATGTAAAATGTATATATCATTTGATATGTAGTATATATTAATTTATATATTGTTATGTATATAATACATATTATATAACAAATATCTAATATATATTTTATATCATATATATATACATGTACATATATGTGTACATATACATCAACATGTGTGTATATATATAAAATATACCTGGGTCAATTACATAATATAGCTATTATGAATTTGTTATTGTAAATATTGTGGCCATAGTATGCTAATTTTAGACCTTTCAGGAAAATAGGAACGAGTGAAATAGTTGGATTACATTGTGGTCATATGCCTATTTTTGGTTGTTCTTAGCTATCATGAGAGTAGAATGTATTTTCATATATCATACATTCATAGACTATCTCTTCCTATATTTGTGGTTGTACTTGATGTGGAGTTAGACTGGTTGTGCTTTCATATATGAACATAGAAAGATTAGGTCTGAGTCACTCTATGGTCATTCCCACCCCTATTCTCCCTCCTTTCCCTCACTCCACACAGTCCAATCCAGTGAACCTCCTCTCCCATTGCTCTGCCTTTTGTGAGTCAGCATCCACTGTTAGAACATGTAGCCTTAGAATTTTGGGGATTGGCTTATTTCACTTAGCAAGATAGTCTCCAATTCTATCCAATTACTGCCAAATGCCATAATTTTGTTTCTTCTTTTTGACTGAATAATTGTCCATTGTATATATGTACCACATTTTCTTTATCCATGAATCTGTTGAAAGGCATCGAGGTTGGTTTCATAGCTCAGGTATTATGAATTGAACTGCTGTAAAATCAATGTGGCCATATCACTGTAGTAGGCCAATTTTAAGTCTTCTGGGTTTATGCTGAGAGTGGGATAATTGTGTCAAATGTTGGATCCATTCCTAGTTTTTTGAGGAATCTCCATACTGGCTAATGGACTACACTAATTTTCAGGCCCACCAGTAATGTATGAGTATAACTTTTCCCCCACATCCTTACCAACATCTATTGTTACTCTAGGCTTTATAATTGCCATTCTGAGTGCAGTGAGAGGAAATCTCATTTTAGTATTAATTTCATTTCTCTTAATTGCTAGTGATATTGGATATTTTTCCATATATTTACTGATCACATTTCTTCTGTGAATTGTCTGTTCAGTTATGAAGCCCATTTACTGATCAGGTTATTTGTGGTTGTTTGGTGTTAAGTGTTTTGAGTTCTTTGTATATCCTGGAGATTAATGCTCTATCTGAGATGCAGGTGTCAAAGATTTCCTTCCCTTCTGTGGGCTGTCTCTTCATGTTCTTGATTGTTTCCTTTGCTGTAAAGAAGTTTTTCAGGGGCTGGGGAGATAGCTCAGTCGGTAGAGTGCTTGCCTTGTAAGAACAAGGCCCTGGGTTCGATCCCCAGCACCCCCCAAAAAAAAAAAAAGAAGTTTTTCAGGTTGATACCATCCCATTTATTGATCCATGATTTTATTTCCTGCACTTTAGGAGTCTTGTTGAGGAAATTGGTTCCTAATGTGACATGATGGAGAATTTGTCCTACATTTTCCTCTAGTACATGCAGTGTTTCTGGTCTAATGCCAGTTTGATTTGAATTTTGTTCAGGGTGAGATATAGGGGTTAAATTTCAATCTACTACATATGGATTTCCTGTTTTCCAGCACCATTTGTTGAAAATGCTATCTTTTCTTCAATGTGTGCTTATGGTGACTTTGTCTAGTATGAGATAACTGTATTTCATGGGTTTGTCTATACATCTTCTATTCTGTACCATTTGTCTTCCTATCTGTTTTGGTGCCAATACCATGTCTTCTTTGTTACTGTAGCTCTGGAGTATAATTTAAATTCTGATATTGGAATGCCTCCTGCTTCACTTTTCTCATGGAGGAATGATTTGCTTATTCACAGCTTCTTTTTCCAAATGAAGTTTCATGACTTCCATTTCTGTGAAGACATAACTAGAACCTTAATAGGAATTGGATTAAATCTGTAAAGCACTTTTTGGTAGTCTGGTCATTTTAAAAACACCCATTCAAAAACATGCAAGATCTTTTCATCTTCCCAGGTCTTCTCCAACTTCTTTCTTTAGAGTTCTGTAGTTTTTATTGTAGAAGTTGTCCACCTATTTTGTTAGATTGATTCACAAATATTTTGTTTTATTTTTAAGGCTCTTTTGAATGGGAGAGTTTTCCTAATTTTAGAGGGAACACTTTCAATTATTCTCCATTTAGAATGATGTTGGCCTTGGGTTTAGCATATACAGCCCTTACAATGTTGAGGTATATTTCTACTATCCCTAGTTTTTCTTGGGTTTTGAACATGAGTGAATGCTCTATTTTATCAAATGCCTTTTTGACATAGTCATGTGATTTTTGCCTTTAAATCTGCTGATGTGATGAATTATATGTACTGATTTCCATATGTTGAAACAATCTTGCTCCCTGGGAAAAACCTCACTTGAGCACCGTGCACTACCTTTTAAATATGTCTTCATATGCAACTTGCCAGTATTATATTGATAATTTTTTCATCTATACTCACAAGAAATATTGATCTGAAAATTTCTTTCCTGATGTGTCTTTTTTGTTTTTGTTTTTTGTTATCAGGATGATACTAGCTTCACAATTACTTCGGAAAGATTAACTCCTTTCTTTCTTCATGGGATAGATTGAGGAGTATTGCTGTTTTCTTTGAAGGGCTGGTAGAACTGAGTTAAAAATCCATCTGGTCCTGGGCTTTTCTTTCTTGGTGGGCATTTGATGGCATCTTCAAATTCATTGCTTGAATTTTATCTGTTTAAATTTCTTATGCCTTTTTGATTGAATTTGGGTAGTTCATATGTCTGTAGAAATTTTTGATGTCTTCAACATTTTATATTTTATTAGAGAATAAATTTTCAAAATAGTTTCTGAATATCATCTGTATTTCAATGGTGTCTATGCTGATATTTCCTTTTTCATTGTGAATTTTAGGAATTTGCATTTTCTCTCTTTTTCTTGATTAGTTTGTCTAAGGACTTATCAATTTCATTTACTTTTTGAAAGAACAAACTTTGCTGTGTTGCTAGTTTATTTTTTTGTTTCAATTTCATTTTTTTCAGCTCTGATTTTATTCTCTGTCTTCTTTCTTTTTCTGGTGCCTTGTGATGAAATATTAGGTTATTTATTAGGGACTTTCTATTCTTTAAATGAATGAACTGAATGCAATGAACTCTCCTCGTAGCCCTGCCTTCATATTGTCCCAGAGATTTTGATATGTTGTAATTCTATTCTCATTTACCTGTGTTAGTTTTTTAATTTAATCCTTGATTTCTTCTGCGACTTTGATCTTCAGTAGAGTATTGTTTAGTTTGCAGGTGTTAGAGAAGATTGTTTTGTATTTTAGTTTTGATTTCTAATTTCATTCTATTAGAATCTCATAGAATAAAAAGTTTTATCTCTATTTTGTTTATTTATTAAAAGTTGCTTTGCAGCATAACATACAGTGTATTTTAGAGAAGGATCCATGTGCTGCTGTGAAAAAGGTAAATTCAGTGTTTGATGAATGAAATGTCCTATATATGTCTTTTAAGTCTAAATTATTTATTGCATTTTTTAGTTGTATAGTTTCTTTGTTTTTGTTTGGAGGATCACTCCAGTGGCAAGAAAAGTGTCTTAAAGTTACCCAGTATTATTGTGTTGTGGTCTATTTGATTCTAAAAATTGAGAAGGCTTTGTTCAATGCATGTAGAGCCTCCCTTGTTTGGGGCATAAATATTTATGATTGTTATGACTTGTTGATATGTAATTACCTGAAGGAGTATGAAATGTCCTTCTTTGTTCCTTCTGATTAACTTTGGATTGAAGTCCACTTTTTCTGATATGAGGATAAAATCTCCTGCTGCTTTGAGATCCTCGTGTTTTTTCCCAGTCTTTTACCTTCAGTCTGTGTATGTCTTTGCTGATGAGGTAAGTGTCCTGGAGACAGTGTATTGTTGGGTTTTCTTTTTTAATCCACTCTACCAATCTGTGTATTTTTATTGATGTGTTTAGTTCATTAACATTAATTTTGTTATTGAGATGATTTTTATTTGCTGTCATTTTGATTTATTTCTTGTTTTTAATTTGAATTATTTCTCCTTTGACAATTATTATAGTGTAGTTCCTTCCTTTGCTGTTCTTTACCTTTATTTTCTTATTTCTTCATAAAATATTTTATTGAGTATGTTTTGTAGAGTAGGCTTTCTCCTTTGAATTCTTTTAACTTGTACTTATCATGGAAGGTTTTTATTTCATCATCAGTTATGAAGCTTAATTTTTCTGGGCATAGATTTTTTTGACTGGCATCCATATTCTTTCAGAGCTTGATATATAAAATTCCAAGACTCCTATCTCTGAGGGTCTGGGCTGAGAAATCAGCTGAGATACAGATTGGTTTCTCTTTAAATGTGACCTGTTGATTTTCTATGGAAGTATTTAGAATTCTATCCTTAATCTGTATGTTGGGCATTTTCATAATAATATACCTTTGTGTGGGTGTGTTTTAATTTTTTCTTATATTTGGAATTTTATAAGCCTCTTGCATCTGATTTTCCATTTTATTCTTTAGGTTTGGAGAATTTCCCGATATTTCTTTTTATATTTTTAAAAATTTGTTCTAATTAGTTGCACATGACAGTAGAATGATTTTATAAATTTTGATAGATCATACATAAATGGAGTGTTATCTCTCATTTTTCTGATTATACATATTTTTTAACATGTATAAATGCCAGTGTTCCATTGAGTATTTTAGTGTAGGGGGACTGGAGGAAACTGGGCTGAAAAATACATGACAGTAAAACTGTATTAGGAATGAATTTCTCATTTCAGAAGAAATAGGAAATTTGGTCAAGGATTTTTTTGTTAGATTTACATTAGTGTGAAATTTATATCGTACTTACATTATTTTTAACATTCATGCTCAAGTTATTTTTTGTAGAATCATGGAATTTCCCTCATGCCTTCAATTTGAAATAAGTAAAGCACATTGCTTGCATTTTTTTTATTGGACCCTTTATATTTTACTACCATATGTTTCTAGGAGAACTTTTTCATTATTTATATTCTTGGCCCCATTTTTACACTAAAATAATGTTAGAAATTATGGAAACATAGAAATTTAGAATATGTATATTAATTTATGGAGTAGGGGCTACTGTTGTAACTCAGTAGTACAGCACTTGCCTAGTCTGTGTGAGGCACTGGGTTCAATCTTCACCATCACATAAAACTATGTAAATAAATAAAGGTCTGAAATATAATAAAATTGTAAAATATTTGCATTTAAAAGGGATTTCACCATCCTTTCTGGCTCTTTCCACTAATAGTATATTTAAAACTCTTCATTTAATTGAAGATAGATGTCTTGTGCAAAATAATAACCAGTTCTAGAAGCAGAGACTCTCAATAACCATATGATGATGATACTTTCATAAATTTTAGTATCATAGTGCCTTAAGTTATCCAAGCCCTTACATCACATTCTGAGATCCCAAAGTTTAAAAGTTATTTGCTTAGTTATGTAACTATTCACTTTAGAGCTTTTTAATTTTAATGAGTTTCTCAAAGTTAATCAATATATTTGCATATTTTCTGGAGCAGCTAAAATAAGGTTTCAAATGTAAAAAAACTACATAATTTTTTGAAAATGAATAAATTTGTAGAAAAAAGTTGCTATATAATGAATTGTTCTAAATAACATGCAAGAAATGACTATCAGTTAACTACTGAATTCTAAAAATCATGCTTTAAGTTACTATTCACTTTTGATGTCTGGGATATATAAGTTCAGGTGAGTTCTATTGAATTGGTGCCATAAAAAGAAGCAAACTAGTTAGAGAAATGTCATAAATATGGAAGTAGGAACCAGAATATCCTCCAAGCATCATCTAATCATGAAGCATATATTTGGACTTATGATGAATATTTGCTTATTTTTTTAAATGATTTACTCCAAGACTCAGTAGTCCCTTGCAGAAAACATCTCTCCAATGTCTGTTCTTTGAGCAATCTCTGTCACCATTCTTTGGTTATTTAGCAAATCTTTTATTTTAGTAACTGTGTGTGGTTTCCATTCACTGCCCCCACAAGATTGTGGCATTCCTCTTCTCTTTCTTGGAAGGATAAACATTTATATTTATATTTATTGTTAGCTGTTTGACACACATAACGAACAGAGCGTACACTCTTTGTGATTCAAACCCATTTTATTTATAAGGTACTTTTAAAGCTCAGGTCTCATGATTTCACCTCATGAGATAATTTGTGCCAATATAAGTCACAAAAGCTCATTTAAAATATTACATTTAAATTTCTAACTTTTTAAAAAGCACTCTAAACTACAGATGGCTATAATTTATCCTAGGTAATTTGGATTAATAAAATACTTTTATGAATGTCAGTATTTGTGCAATTATCTTGGAGGTAAGGGGAGTAATATTTCAGATCTTTCACTTATCTCTAATCATTCTCACCCCCATGAGAAGACATAGCTTAGTAAGTTGAAGAATTGAAACTTGATTTTATATTGGAATGACTCAGAAATGTGTTGTCTTTCTCTTGTATCCTGCAGTAAAGGAAACTATTATGATAATTTTTCATATTTGGTGCATTTACACCTAAATATTTTTTTCCTTTTAGAATGTTCCTGAAGAAGGAGGAGAATCACATCAAGCTTCTAATAAATTGAAGAAAGAGGGTAAACTATTTAAAGAATACCTATTGCTGAGCTGCTCATTGATTT
This sequence comes from Sciurus niger, assembly GCA_020740815.1. NCBI lineage: Eukaryota > Metazoa > Chordata > Mammalia > Rodentia > Sciuridae > Sciurus > Sciurus niger. The sequence continues at coordinate 14,350 of JAHUXG010010349.1, read as the reverse complement.
GAAATTATGAAGCTTTTTCATATACTCTCTACTTTTTTTATTATTATAGAAGCAGTTACTGATACTAGGGAACCAGAAAACAGAACATTACCTGACAACTGTAATGCTGACTGTAAAAAGAAAAAGGTGATTAAAACCAGTCTTGTAGAACGTTGTAGCATAAAGGACAATCCATGTTTTCTCTTCACATTAGTTTGCCCAAAGATAAAATTAAAAAAGAAATGATTTTTGTCAGTTGTTTTCATATATCATCTGTCATATGCACATAATGATGCCAAACAACCTAGATATAAGTTTAAGGCCTTGCGGTCCTAATAACAAAGATAGCAACAGTTGTGGTTTATGTATAGAAACAACATTTGTAGAATATGGTGTGAGTAGTCAATTCTGTGGTAAGTCATCATATAACAAAAGAATCAGAATGCAAGCCAAAAGCACGGCTTGATTAAGTAGAAAGAATTCATTTATGAAGGGAAAATTACACTTGGTCTGTGGTATGTTATGGTAGGTTCCTCCTCTTTCTGATTCCTCAGGGCTTTGTAATGAAGGGCCATTGAATATTGTCAAAGACTTTTCCTGCAGCTATTGAAATTAACTTATGATTTTGCCCTTGATTCTTTATCTGGTGTATTAGTTTATTAGTTTTCATATATTAAACCATTCTTGCATCCCTTGAATAAAATCAGCTGGCTCATGGTGTATGGGGTGTGTGTGTGTGTGTGTGTGTGTGTGTGAGAGAGAGAGACCCCAGAGACTTAACCAAGGTATACTCTACAACTGGCCACACCTCCAGCTCCTTTTGTTGTTCACTTTGAGCCCAGGTCTCTAAATTGCCCAGGTTGATTGAAACTTCAAATCACCTGACACAACCTCCTGAATTTCTGGGAATGCAAAAATACACCACTTTGTCCAGCAGTGTTTGTTGTTTTTAATGTGATGTTGAATATATTTTGCAAGTATTTTATAAAGATTTTTAGACTACAACCCTCAAGGATATTGGCCTGTAGTTTTCTTTCCTTGTTGTGTCCTTATTTTCCTTTTCAGTCAGGGTAATACTTTGTAGAATTACTTTGGAAGTGTCTGTCTTTCCTTCTCTCTTACATATAATGGTGGGGCACTGGTATCAGTTCTTCTTTGAATATCTGATAAAATTAAGCCCTGTTTTCACCTCTGGTCCTGGAGGCTTTTTATTACTGCTTCAATATAATTGCCTCTTATTAACATTGGAATTTTGCATTCCTTTGATTTATATTTTGAGTTGTTTAGATTCATATCTACTACATTATACATATATTCTAAGCTTTCCATATTTCACCCTGTCAGTCTTCATAATATTTTTCTAGATATTCCTGTTTATTGAACAATACGTTTTTCCAGATAATTCCCAGTAGTGTTCTGGATTTCAGTGATGTCTATTTTAATATTTCTCTTTTGGTTTCTAGGTGTATTTATTTGTTTCTTCTTTCTCTTTCCTTTCATTATCCTGGTTAGGGGTTTATCAATTTTGATTCACTTTTCAAAAATAAACTCTGTTCCTTTATTACTTTGTAGTTTTCCTTTATTTTCTATTTTATAGTTTAAACTCTGATAAGTAGTATTTCTTTTATTCTACTTGTTCAAATTGATTTATTGTTGTTTTTCTAATACCTTGGGTTGCAACATTAGGTTTTTCATTTGAAATCTCTCAGATTTTTAAATGTAGAGAGTCATTTTTATGAAGTTCCCTCTTACAACTGCTTTTGCTAGATCAGGGGAGAGAGATGGGAAGGGAAAAGAAAGGGACTACTATGCAAATTTATGTATATGTCATGAAGAATCCCAATATTATGTATAAATATGCTTCAATAAAATAAAATAAAACACTGGAAAAAAAGAACTTTTTATTATATCCCATCGATTCTGGGATGCTGTTATCTCTATTCTCATTTCATTCTGAGGTTTTTAAAAATTTACCCCAAATTCATCAGTGATCCATTGAACATGCAAATGTATTGTTCATTCTCCAAGTGTTCATACAGTTTTTGTAGATTTTTATTGCGGTTTAATTCTTTTTCTTAGTTCATTATTATACATAAGATCAGGGTTAATTTTGACATAATTATACAGCATGGAATAAAACTTTTTCCAATTAAATAACCAATACTTTCCCATTCCCTTCCATCCTCCCTCCTGATATTACCTTCCTCTATTCCACAGATCATTCTTCTGTTTGTTTATAGTTGTCTTAATTTGTGCTTTACAGATATATATATATAAAGGTCAAAGTCACAGTGGTTTTTTCACATGTGTACACAGGAAAATTTTTTCAGATTCATTCCACCATTGCTGTCTTTGCTGTCTTTGCTTTCCCTCCTCTCTCCAGCCTTAATTCATTTCCTCTACTCATCTGTTCTCTCTTTTATTTTTCATAAAATTTCCCATTTTTACCCTTTATTTCTGTCTAGCTTCTTCAAGTGACAGGAAACATTCTTCAAATGATGGAAACCTTTTACTTTCTAAGTGTCTTTTCTATTTTACTCAGCATGATATATTTTCCTGTTTTATTCATTTACCAGAAAATGCCATGATTTCATTCTCATTTATGACTTAGTAAAACTTCATTATAGGGGCTGGGATGGTAGCTTGGTTATACAGCACTTGCCTGGCACATGTGAGGAACTGGGTTTGATCCTCAGCACCACATTAAATAAAACCAAAATAAAGATACTGTGTTCATCTACAAATAAAAATATTTTTAAAAAAATCATACACACACACATATATATATTCCTTTATATACATATATGTGTATATATGTGTATATACACATATGTGTATATATTTATACACACAATTTGTTTGTTTATTAATCTGCTGATTGGTACCTAGACTGATTACATTGCCTGACTACGTTGAATTGTGCTGCTATATACATTATGTTTCTACCAATATATAATATGCTTATTTTAGATCTTTGAATATGTATCAGTAACTCAGATAGCTGGATCATACAGTGGTCCCATTAGTATTGTTTTGAAGTTTCTCTATAATGCTTTCCAGGGTGATGGTGCTAATTTGCAGTTCCATCAACAAGAGATGAGTGAACCTTTTCCTTGCATCCCTGTTACTTTTATTAATAGTTGACATTCTAACTGGAATAAAGTTTCAATGTACTTTTGATTTGTATTTCCCTTACTGCTAGACATGTTGAACATTTTTTTCATATACTTATTGTCATTTACATTTCTTTTTTAAAGAAGTATCTCTGTAGTTCTTTTGTCCATTTATTTCTTGAGTCATTTGCTATTTGGAGGTAAGTGTTGTAAGATTTTTACATATTCTGGATGTTAATCCCATATTGGAGGATAAGGTGGCAAAAATCTTCCCCCATTCTTTAGGCTTACTTTCTATGTTATTAATTATTTCCATTGGTGTGTAGAAGGTTTTGAATTTGATGCCATCCCAACTCCTGATTCTTGGTTTTATTTATGCACCTCATTATATTGATATTAATTTTGCCAGGGCATGTTGCTGAGTATTCCTCAGAAATGCATTGGTCATTTATCTGGTGATGCATATCAAAGAGAAACACATGGCATAGCAGGACCTATAGATCGTAAAAACCACATATTATAAAATAACTTTGGCTATAATGTTTATTTAAAACATGGGTACTAGTAGATTCTAATAGTTGAAGAATTAAACATAATAAATATATAGAAAGGAAAAAGAGTGAAATGGTAATAAGTGACATATTATGTTTCAGTAACAGATTAAATTGAGAATGTTGATAAAGGAGTTGAATTCCATTTCAGGATCTGCCTAGTGTGGAGGTCCTCTCTGCCATGTCCCACATGGATGAGGAAAGGGTTAACTGCTGGAGGAAGATGTTGGCTGTTTTTCAGTCTACTTCCCAAAAACTTATGTACTCAAGAAACACACAAGAGCCAGTACTCTTTTTAAATGAGAGGGGCATGTCAGCTCTGGCCATATCATCTCTGGCCTCTAACAACTACTACTCACCCAACTCTTATTTTGAATACACAGGTAAAGGGATTTAAGACCTGGAGGAGCTTCTTCTGTGATTGACAGGATAGAGTGGAGTTAGGGAAGCCATTCTCTTAGGGGGAGATATTCCAGAATGACACAGGGAACCAACGGAATGCAGCATCACATGCTTCCTGGTAATCTGGTACAGACTTTTGTACCTGTTATTTCCTGGAAATTAGGCCTCCGCATCCCATGGCTCACCTTAGTTTGATTCTGCTAAATAAGGATGGCTTCCCATAGCTTATATCAGAGGAAAGTTGGTAAATATAAAAGGGGAGAGGAAAAGAGAGAACAGAGAATCAAGTTAAATATCACAGACAACAAAATAAAGCAAAAGAAATGGGCGCACATTTTGTAGGGAGGTAAACATTAGAAAGTGGAAAACTCAGCATTAGAAAAAACTGAGTTTCCAGTAACAACATGGAACTCTGAGAGACAGTACAATTTTCCAAGAGTTCTTTTATTTATCAACATTGGAAAGTAATTAAAAAATGCATGCCCCATCATGCAGGGCTATATTTGGTTTGCCATAAATAAATATGAACACTTACAATCCACCATAGATGTATATAATTTATTGCTATGTGAAAGGTTCTGACTTCCTACGAAAGTAAATATGCTGTAGAAAAATATAATCTGGAAATAAAAAAAGGTAAGAGTATTATGAATGGATCAGCAAAGAATAACCTGATAAAATGTTCACTGAAAGATTATGAATACTAATACACCTACAATTTGAGGAACAAAATATGAAGATTTCAAATAGGCAAGTTATGTTAGAGGAATGAGTCATTTATCTGGTGAGTAGCTATACCCAAGAATGCTCAAACTTTAGTGAATCAAATATCGGGGACCATGTTCAAAATGCACATTGTATTCAACAGGTTTTTGCATCCACATTTCTAAAACATTTAAAGATGTTTCCAGTGCTCCTGATCTGTGGACCACATTCTGATTTGAAAGGGAGGGAACTGCCTTGAGGAAGTCTAAATGAAGAGCCTTTGCATATTAGTTCAGTCATAACCTGATCCAGTGAAAGCACAATTATTTTTTTTCTGAGCATATCTGTGAACAGGAAAAGGACAAAAACAAGGAAGATGCAAAAATTATATTCCTAGCCAAGTAAAATGACACACCTGAAATCACAGAACCCAGAGACTGGTATAGGAGGATCACAGGTTCTAGGCCAGCCTCAGCAAAGGGTGAAGCCATAAGCAATTTAGCAAGAAGTTATCTCACAAATAAGTCAGTCAGTAAGTAAATAATACTGTGGATGAGGCTCAGTCATATAGGCCTCTTGGGTTATATATCTGGTACCACATTTATGTATTTTAAGATACAACTACTGAATAGGGAAGAAATTGTAGTAGGAATAATCCAAAGATGTAAACTAAAATGAATCAAGACCAAATCTCTAGAAATTGCTTTTGAATAGCAAACAGGAAGGGGAAATGAACTAGGTAATTCTGGAAAGAAATGCAAAGGAAACAGAGGAAGCATTTCAGCTGGCCCTGCTTGTTAAAATTTGTTCATTTACTTAAACTTAATTCTATACAGGTCAGTGAAAATTGTCTATTCTCTGTATTTCTGGAAACACTCCCTCCATTCAGGCCTGCATGAAGGTCACACTGCACTGTTGCCTTCTCATTATTCATCTGTATTCACACAAAGGCCCTTCATGTCTGCCACCCACAGCATTGATATTGGTCTAGCTACACTGCTTATGCAGCCATCAGCCTCTATCCCTTTTCCTGCCTGTGCTGTCCTCTGTCATTACTCCTCACCCATCCCTGTGGGTCCATTTGGTGCTATAGCCTTCCATGTTCTTACCATATCCTGCCTCTGGCTAATAATCTCACTCCTTAAAACTCTCTTCATACCAACTACCAGAAAAGGCACTTTTTTCCTCAACTATCTCTTAAAAAAAGTATTCAGTTATTGGTTCAAATATTTAGAACTGTTTACACCAAGGTGACATAAAAATCATCTCCAACAATCTGGGAGCAAATTGGATTTGTACAGAAAATTTTTACAGGTCAATTTGTTAGGTCCTAAGTAGAATAGTCGCTGGGTTACTACAGTTGCCCCACAGGGGGAAATCACTATATCAGGAAGGATAGCCATCACCCAGAAAGACTGAACAAATAGTTTGCCTTCTAAAAGAAGAAAATCAATTCATCAGAATAGTGAAAAAAATATTTTTGATATGAAGGTATTCATTGACAAATGAGTAAGAAGTATCAGTCATTAGGAAAACAATAAAGATGAACAGAGCATGTTGAAAAGTTATTACAAGGAGAGAATAGCAAATTATGAATTTGGATATTTTGTGGGTATTTTAAAAAATTTATTTCTGAGAGCTTTTTAATTATTCTGGAGCGATAATTCTTTGAGTTGTTCTTATGCATTAAACCTATTGACTGCAGTTCCATGCTGAAAGTCTGAGTGCAGTAGGCTTTTGTATCCAACTGATACTTCTTCAACTGTGATGAATCAGTTGATGAAAAGAGGAGGAAAAATGTGAAAGAGGGTTGGCATATTCAAAAGAGTTGTTATTTTGCCCACCCCATCAGAGGGTGGGGGAATTCAAAGCATGGACTTTGTGCATACTAGACAAGTGTTCTCCAGAGGAGCTATCTCCTCAGCTCCCGAAGAGCCCCTTTTAGGTACCCTCTACATCCTCTACAGTTCTGATTCTGTCAAATTCTCTGCAGAAAACACAACCCCAGACAAAGCCAAATAATATGGCAGAATACCAAATGTGACATGCCTCATGCTGAAAGAGGAATGGCATAAAGCTTCAAGGCTGAATCCTCCAAAAGGATGAATAAGGACATTTGGGGGGACTGAAAAGCAGAAGGGTGTTGGTGCTGTAAACCAACTTCAGTGAAGGGACACTAATAAAATGGGCACTGTTTAAGATCTACGTCCAAATCCCAGGACATTTCTTCAGCTTCAGCAGACTGTACAGAGACAGCAGGTAGTCAGTGCCAGATCATTCTGTGAGCAACCACCAAGACTGACCCTAATTCACCTGGCAAGAACATCAATGCCCTTGCCAAACCTGGCTCTATTTTGTTGCTTGCAAGGGACAGCTGATGATATATATGCTGATTTTACTTTTTTTTAGCACAAGAACTTTGAGGAAAGGCTTTCCTTACACCACAACCTCTATTCCATTGACCTTCAATGTAAAGACTTCACGTTGTGATATGCAGCACTGAAGCATGGCTGTCAAAATCAAGAATTTACCTCAATGTCAGACGTTAGTCAAAACCCTTCTGCTCAAAACCATAAGTGAAGACCCAACATGGGAAAAACCTGAGTATCAGTATCTCCCTGCCTTAGTGAGCAGGGAGAGTGTAATCTTTCTTTTAGTTCTTGGCCTGCCTTATATCCTCCGCCAACGTGCCTAGTGTCTCTGCTTTCCTTCTTTCAGTGTGACTTCTTTCAAATAAGGCTTCTTGTGTCTTTCCTGATCCTGCGAAGCACAATCCACTCATTCCCAAAACCATGATACACGTAAGAACACCATACACTTCACCCAGTTCTACACTGAAACTTCATCAATATACACAACAGTGTATAAAAGAGTTTCATTCCTTCTTCTTGACACTGGACCTCCAATGATACTGGGAGACTAGGTTGCAAAATCCCCGTGTTCCACTTGTGTGCTATCAGCAGGAGCTAACACATATTCATCCCCAAATCATACAATTTGACATCCAATCATTGGCAACCCGATGCTAAGGAAAACTGAGTGAGAAATGGGAGGGTCAAAGGCAGCTCTCTGGTCCACACCTCTTGCTTTTCCTGATGACAGTGAGGTTCACATGGAAAGTGCTAAACTTTGCAAGTCCACTTCAGTTGCACAGAGGCTGGAGTGTGCCCAAGAAGCCTGGTCTTGTTATCAAGACTAGTACAGTTGTCATTTTGAAGTTCCTGCCATTGCAACCTGGTGGGCCTCGTCGTCTTCAAGAAATTGCTGAGGATAAAGCACCATGAGCACACTCGTGAGAAGGATCTAACCTATTGGTTCCAGAGCGTCAACTCATCTGAAGGAATACCCACGCCCTCATAAGGAAGGCGGGTGACCACGAAGCAGTGCTAACTTTCCCTGGAGCTCCATGCTGAAGGTCTCATTGGAAAAGGCTTGTGTGTCCAACTGGTGCTTTCTCGCTTGTGCCAATTCAGTTGATGAACAGAGGAGAAAAACATGAGACGAAGGAGGGTTTGCATCTTCGAAAGAGTTATTTTTCCCCTCCACCCCCCACCCTCTACTGAAGGTCAGGGGATTCGAATCAGGGCACTTACTGTATGCTAGGCAAGCACTCTCCAATATGAGCAATTTCGTGAGCTCTGAAGTAGCCCCTTTTAGGCACTCTAGATCGTCTACTTATAAGATTCTGTCAAATTCTCTGCAGAAAACCCAGCCTCAGACAAATGCAACCAATATCTAAGGCACCCTTCATCTTCCTTTTCACAGCAGTCCAGCAAGGAACTTTTGCACACATCAAGACCATGAGTTTCTTGGTTGGTCGTGAGGGGAAAGGTTTATCCCTGTCTATTGAAGGAGGATAAGGCTTGTAGCTGACCAGTGATCAGAAAATGATATCAGTGAGCACAGAGACGGGGGGGTGGGGGCAGGAGGAGAGGCTGGCCTATGTTGGTATCACAAGATGCTCAGGATGTTTGTATGAAGGGAAAATTCTGGGATCATTCAAACCAGCATACTTAGAAATTACAATCAAAATCCACTGACACATTTCTCTCTCCTCTTTTACCATCTGGCATTTTCCTTGGACAGTTTTTAACCAGGAGATATCTGGACAAAAGGCACAACCAAGTGAAGGTGCTGGATCTTGCATCACACCTTCTTTGTGGATGAGGAAGAGGAGGGAGTTTCCCCTGAAAAAGCCATATTCGCTAAATGAGGGAAAGCCCCAGGAACACAGACAGACAATGTCAGTAAATCTAAAGAGGAAAAGGGAAGTGGTGATGGCTCACAGGGTCTGCGTCCCAGGATCGATATATCCTGACAGAAAGAAAATACAAATTCCTCATACAGTGTCAATGCCTCTAGTTAGTTTTGTAGCTCTTTCAAGATTCAATGGAGTGAGATAAGAGGCTAAAAGTCATATCGACAATCTCTCTCTCAAACATTCAACATCAATCAGTTACCCTCTGAAACGGGCCTCATTTTGGTCTCCAGTGTTCCCATTCCCTGAGAGGAAAACATGGGAGAGTGACACTATTCTCAGTGGAAAGGACTGGATGGCAGAATGGCAGGTGTGTAGCTCACTCTAGCAAGATACAATGGAGTGAGATAAGTGACTGAAAGTCATATCCTGGATCTCTCAATCCTTCAACTTCATTCTGTTCCGCTCTGCAAATGGCCCCAATTTTGGTTTCCAGTGTTCCCGTTCCCTGAGAAAAAAAGATGAGAGAGCACCTGTATTCTCAGTGGAAGGGGCTGGCTTCGGTCACGGCAGGTGTGAAGGGCGCAGAGGTTCCAGGCGCCCTAGGATCATGCTCTTTCTCTCTTTGCCCAGAGGCTTTCTCCGGGCATTGGGCCTCCTGGATGTTAATGAGTGGCTTCTGTGACCTGGTGCCTGCACCTCCCACAGCACCTGAGGTCACAGAGGGGCGGAAAGAGAACTCGGGGGCGTCTTGGTTTCCATGGCAACCAGAGATGATTCTGATCCTAGCAGCTTCTGCCCAAGATTGAAAAGAAGATCCAACTTCACGGTGACGGTAAGAGGACAGAGGTGGGGAGCCAGGGCCAAGGGCTTGATCTTTCAAGAAATGGTATCCTGACCTGATGACCCAGTTGACGGGGAGCTATGGGTTCTTTGGTGAAAAGGCAAGCAGGTGGCGATAGGCTCCAGTTCCAGCAGGAGAGCGAACCTCCCCCCAAACCTGACAGCTGAGACTATAGTGCAGGTCTGCTAGGTGGAGCTGTCCTGGTTTGGCCTAACCGGGCATCATGGCAGCGAGGACACGTAGCTCCTGCTGTGGGCAGTGTGCCCCCACGATGACTGGGGGACCAGGCAGTGATGGTGGGTCGCAGGGGTCAAGTGTTCACTCAGGTTAGCACCGTCCCACTCGGCATCGCCCTCCGAAAAATCTACTCCAGGTCTGGGCACACCCGAGAATTGCCCGAGCAGGGAAACTCGCCTAGGGTCCCAGCTGGCACACGGCATGATGGCTGCTGACAGCTCAGGCCGGGGGATCATGCGGGGCAGCTCCCTGACTTAGGTGCTACTTGACTTGGGAAACATCACAGCCTGTCTTTGTCGGATGCCCCTAATTTCCGAGAGAGCCCTAATAGGAGACAGCTGCAACCTGGGGAGTTGGTCTTCCAAGTGCAGGTGTGTGGCTGCTCTGATGGCTCATGAGGAGACCAGGGAGTCCTTCAGCAGTCATGTTGGAGCGGAGGCGGGAGCCGCCAGGCAAGGGGAGATGTAGTGTGGTCTCTCCACCTGCCAGGGCCAAACACCGTGGCTGCTGCTTTATAACTGGGCTGCACTCAGACTTTGTCCTGCCACGATTTTTCCAAATGTCTTGCAACTAACCTGCAGGGGCAGAAATATCCAGACCATCTCTGTTCACCCAAGGGTTCATTCTCTTGACACGACTGCTGCCTCTGTGGCACAAGGCCCACTGAGAAATGGCCAAGAGTTCTATTATCAGCACTGGTAATTGCAGAGCACAAGCCAATGGATGAAACAAGAACCTGCTCTTGGCCTGATGAACACATTTTCACAGGGCAGACTCTGAGAGGTGAAGAGGCACCGCGCTGAAAGAGGAATGGCACAGAGCTTCAAAGCTGAATACTCTAAAAGGAAGTGTAAGGATGTTAGAGGGGCAGGAGAGGTACAAAGGTGTTGGTGATGAAAACCAACTTCAGTGAAAGGACACTAAATAATAGGGCATTGCTTCAGGTCTGTGTCCCAATTCCCGGACATTTCTGTAGTTTCAATATACCGTTCAATTACAGGAGGTAGTCAGAGCCAGGTCATTCTGTGGGCAAGCATCATGAATGACCCTCATTCCCTTTGCCGATTCCTGGCTTTTCCTGTTGCTTGGAAGGGACACCTGATGATGTACATGCTGATTTCTAGATGGAGCACAAGATCTCTGAGGTAAGGCATTCCTTTCACCGCACTGTCTTCTCCATTGCCCTTCAATGTAAATGACTTCACACTGCGATATGCAGCAGAGAAGCATGACTTAGGCAATCATGAGTTCATCTCAATATCACACATTTAGTGCAAACCCTCCTGTCGCAAAGCAAAAGTGAATACCCAATGCATTGGGCCCAACCTGAATATCCAAAGAGAACACGTTAAAGAACATGCAGAAGTGAGATAGTCCTGAGGGAGCAGGAAGAGTGTATTGTCAATCATTTTCAAATTGGAGCATCCTTATTATTTTCAGGGCCACGCCACCAGGTGCCTAGTGTCTCCGGTTTCCCTGTATCAGTGTGACTCCTTTCGGATAGGGCTTGTGGTGTCCTACGTGAGCCTGCAAAGCGTGAGCCACTGATTTTCAGAACCGTGGTGCACATGAGAACACCGTAACCTGAAAGTCAGACTGGAAAAGGCTTGCGTGTCCAACTGGTTGTTTTTCAAGTGTGCCGACTGAGTTGAGGAAAAGAGAAGAAAAGATGAGAGGCGGGAGGTTTGGCCTATTGAAAAGTCTCTCCGGCTGGGGGTCCCGGGAGGGATTCGAACCGCGGCCCTCGTGCATGCTAGGCGAACGCTCTCCAGGAGGAGCCGTGTCTCCAGCTTGCCAGCAACCGCTTTTTGGTAGCCTCTAGATCCTCGTTGTCCTGACTCCGTCAAATTCTCTGCGGACAACCCAGCCCCAAACTAAGCCATCACATTACTTCGGAAAATCATCATCTTCCTTTCCACAGCAGTCCTGCAAGGAAACTTTCCAAACATCAAGACACACAATCAGTTGGTGCATCTAGAGGGGAAATGTTGATCTCTATCTATTGGTGGAGGAAAAGGTTTGTGGCTGAGCACTGAGCAGAGAATGATGTCGCTGAGCGTGGAGGCTGGGTGGGGGGGGGCAGAAGGAGTGGCAGGCACATGTGAGAATCAGAATATGCTCAGGTTGTCAGTATGAAGGGCGACATGGGAGATCATTCACACCTGGATCCCTAGCCATTTGAATCACAAACCGCTGACCCTTTCCTCACTCCTCTTTTTTCTTCTGCCATTTTCCTTGGACAATTTCTAAGCAGGAGATATCTGGGCACAAGGCACAACCGAGTGGAGGTGCTGGATCCTGCGCTGCATCTTATTTATGGATGAGGGTGAATATCATCCAGGAACCTCAAGAACACAGCCAGAGCCTGTCAGTAAAAGTAAAGAGGAAAAGGGAGGTGCCTATGGGTCACGGGGTCTGGGGTCCCAGGATCGATTTTTGCTGGCCGGAAGAAAACACACATCCGTCGTGCCGTCTCCACCTGCCGCTCCTTAGGTTTGTAGATCGCTCTACCATGATACAATGGAGTGAGATAAGTGGCTGAAAGTCATAGCCTGGATCTCTCAACCCTTCAACTTCATTCTGTTCCCCTCTGCAAATGGCCCCAATTTCGGTTTCCAGTGTTCCCGTTGCCTGAGAAAAAAAGATGAGAGAGCGCCTGTATTCTCAGTGGAAGGGGCTGGCTTCGGTCACGGCAGGTGTGAAGGGCGCAGAGGTTCCAGGCGCCCTAGGATCACGCTCTTTCTCTCTTTCCCCAGAGGCTTTCTCCGGGCATTGGGCCTCCTGGATGTTGATGCGTGGCTTCTGTGACCTCGCATCTGCACCTCCCACAGCGCCTGAGGTCACAGAGGGGCGGCATGAGAACTCGGTGGCGTCTTGGTTTCCATGGCAACCAGAGATGATTCTGATCCTAGCGGCTTCTGACCAAGACTGAAAAGAAGATCCAGCCTCACGGTGACGGTAAGTGGACAGAGGTGGGGAGCCAGGGCCAGGGGCGTGATCTTTCAAGAAATGGTATCCTGACCTGATGACCCAGTTGACGTGGAGCTATGGGTTTTGTGGTGCAAAGGCGAGCAGGCTGGGAATGGCTGCACTTCCAGCACAACAGGGTACCTCCCCCGAATCCTGACAGCTCGGACTATAGTGGAGGTCTGCTAGGTGGCGCTGTCCCGGCTTGGCCAAACCGGGTATCATGACAGCGAGGACACCCAGCTCCTGCTGCGGGCAGGGTGCCCCCACCGTGCCTGGGGCACCAGGCAGTGATGGAGGGCCGCAGAGGTCACCTGTTCTCTCAGGCTTAGCACCGTCCCTCTCGGCATCGCCCTCCGAAAAAACGCCTCCAGGTCTGGGCACACCCGAGAATTGGCCGAGCAGGAAAACTCGCCTAGGGTCCCAGCAGACACACGGCATGATAGCTGCTGAGAGCTCAGGCCGGGGGATCATGCGGGGCAGCTCCCTGACTTAGGTGCTACTTGACTTGGGAAACACCACAGCCTGTCTTTGTCGGTTGCCCCTAATTTCCGAGAGAGCCCTAATAGGAGACAGCTGCAACCTGGGGAGTGGGTCTTCCAAGTGCAGGTGTGTGGCTGCTCTGATGGCTCATGAGGAGACCAGGGAGTCCTTCAGCAATCATGTTGGAAGGAGCAGAGCGGGAAGCCGCCAGGCAGGGAGAGGTGTACTGTGCTCACTCCACCTGCCAGGGCCAAACACCTTGGCTGCTGCTGTACAACTGGGCTGCACTCAGACTTTGTCCTGCCACGATTTTTCCAAATGTCTTGCAACTAACCTGCAGGGGCAGAAATATCCAGACCATCTCTGTTCCCCCAAGGGTTCATTCTCTTGACACGACTGCCCCCTCTGTGGCACAAGGCCCACTGAGAAATGGCCAAGAGTTCTATTATCAGCACTGGTAATTGCAGAGCACAAGCCAATGGATGAAACAAGAACCTGCTCTTGGCCTGATGAACACATTTTCACAGGGCAGAACACGAGAGGTGAAGAGGCACCGCGCTGAAAGAGGAATGGCACAGAGCTTCAAAGCTGAATACTCTAAAAGGAAGTGTAAGGATGTTAGAGGGGCAGGAGAGGTACAAAGGTGTTGGTGATGAAAACCAACTTCAGTGAAAGGACACTAAATAATAGGGCATTGCTTCAGGTCTGTGTCCCAATTCCCGGACATTTCTGTAGTTTCAATATACCGTTCAATTACAGGAGGTAGTCAGTGCCAGGTCATTCTGTGGGCAAGCATCATGAATGACCCTCATTCCCTTTGCTGATTCCTGGCTTTTCCTGTTGCTTGGAAGGGACACCTGATGATGTACAT